>JAPHNG010000359.1:0-125000 GCA_027405835.1 Asclepias syriaca
CCCATGCAATTGAATTAACTGATGCCTTGTGATCACTGAAAACATGAGCTTGTGCCCAATCATTCTGATTACCTTCCTTCCAAAGAATAACTTTACCATCATAGGAACATGAAGCAAGGAGTGAACCAAATTTGGGGTGTGCCCATGCTACTTGCCAAACAGGTCCTTGATGACCACTCAGAGTGGCCAGGTGCTGGGATGTATTATTATTACTCACCCCAGTTATCTTTATGGTAGAGTCTGATGAAGCTGTTGCCACTCTTTTTCCATAGTAGTCCATGGAAACATCGTGAACTGTGTCACTGTGACCAGTTTCAATCTTCTGTGAAGGCATTTTATGTGCTTAACTGGCTCCTCGTATCACTGTTTAATTCCTGTTGTTTATGCCTGCATTATTCAGATTAAAGCCGAATTTAATATATTCTTAGTTAATTTTGTATTAGATAAATGCAACTCATTATTAACTCTAAGAAAAACACATTTCCATTTGGCATTTATTAAAGATCACAAAACAATGCTTCAACCAATAATAATAGACCGGCATTGTTAGGTTATATGCATCATGCCATGCAAAGTTAGAAGTGGTAGCTTCAAGTGACTAAACTAGTATAAGTAACTATGACATTAGATGGCTAAATATTACAACCAGAATGTAGCACCAAAAATAGGTGGAAACAACAGCTATTGTGAGTGGTAGCAGAAAATATACTTAAAATGTACCATAAAAAACCTAAAATCAATGAACCTCCAATTACTGAACTGATCACTGGTTGGTTAAACAATATCTGTCTGATTATCCAATGAACTAACTAGAGATCAAATAGATAAAATATGAATTACCCTAACACTATGACAAATAAAATACATGAACCTTACCGTTAAAAAAGCACATAGCATCCAAATCCAGTTCAATACAAATTTTCTTGGCAACAGCAGCCCATGGCATACCCATTTGAGTTTGACTTTAAAGATTTTATTTGAACTAAAAAGTTTTGGTATTCATCAACAACAAGAAATGTTTTATTTATTTATTTATTTTAAGACCATAAGAAATACAATCAATTATGCAATTTTTTTACAGTTTGGATATCAGTCATCATCACTTTTGCAGCTAATATCCCTCAATAACAGAGTAATATTTAAGGTAAGTTTAAATCTCAACTTAAAACCAATCAGAATACAACACAATACATGCTCCATAATATGATCTTCTATGTAGATCACAAGAAATAAAGGATTGATACAAATGTTTATTACAGCAGAGATTTATCAGAACAAAGACATGAAACATTTTAATAAGAAAAGAAAAATGAAAAATCAACAGGCAAGCCACGTCTAGTCCTAAGGGGAAGAATTCTATAAAGGTTGATAAATCTCCAGAACACTGCCCATGAACTGGACAACCCCAATAGAACCTCAGTTCCCAATTTTAGGAGGAAAAGGAGAGCCATAACTGAGTTCGATACAGAACCTCAATCATAATCCCACTTACCAATTTGCTCATCACCTAGCTTCAAAATTTAGTTAGAATTTTTCCGAATTCAAAACTAAACACTATTTCAACATTTTGCAAATACCTATTTTATCGAGAAGCAACCTTTCAGAATTAATAAACAAACTACTGGAGTAAAAAATAAATAAAGGAATAAAATATTTGCAGAATGAATGAAAACTGAACCGCGAAGATTCATAAACATCCAGATCGATAGCTGTTGGCACAACAATCCCCCAAAATCCACGTAGATCTAGACATCTAAACAGAGATCCTACCCTTCATCATCACGTAAACACGACGAAAGAAAAGAAATCTAACCTGTGAGGCCCGGATTAGAGAGAGATTCAGCTGCCAGAAGATCTGTACGAAGATAGACGCCGAATTTGGAGGACTCAATTTGGGAAAAGGAGCAAACTTGAAAATGTTTCCTCTAATTATCAAATTAACCCACAATTCATTTCTTTTGCTTTTTGAGCCCCTTACTATTATTCTACTTTTTATGTAATAAAAGTATATATATATATATATATATATATATATATAAAAAACATAATTTAAAATAGGATAATATATGTCTTCATTAAATATCAGTTATTTTATATAAATAGAGAATTATAAGAAATTAAATTGTGAAATTTATAAATACTTTTTTTTCCTTTTTTTTGGTGCATAAGAATATTTTATTTCCAATTAGAACAACCAACCCGACTAGAACAGTAAACAGTGTAAGGAAAGATCTATTTTGAGGTGGCAGCTGATGACTTGACTTAGAAGACGACGTCACCGGGCAAGACGCCGGAGGTCACCGGACCTCCTAACCGCTTTCCCATTTTAAAAATCTTATCGAACGAATCGTCATTTCACAAGGGAGTGACCGAGTCTTAGATAATCAACAGATCTCAATCCACCAGAACTGCCGACTACCCACTGCTCTGAATCATGGCTTTCTCATCCCGCCGCGGCGGAGGTGGGTGGGCTCACGCTCTTCTCCCCACGACTAAGCATTCCCCGATGCATCCCCGGAAGTCCCGCAAACGCACTGCTTTTTTCAAGGACTTCATCTTTGCTAATTTCTTCACTATCGGTCTCTCATTTTCTCTCCTCTTTTTCCTCTTCATAATCTTCCGATACGGCGTTCCTAAACCCCTTATATCCTCGCATCTCCACGCTGCTAGAAACCGATTCTCCAGGCCAAGGAAGCCTGTTTACCGCAAATCTCCGTCTGGTGACGCCGTTTCTGGAGCAGTCGTCGACATTACAACTAAAAATTTGTACGATAAGATCCAGTTCTTGGACGAGGATGGCGGGGCCTGGAAGCAAGGTTGGAAGGTCACTTATAAAGGGAACGAATGGAATGACGAAAATTTGAAGATATTTGTGGTACCGCATTCCCACAATGATCCCGGATGGAAGCTAACTGTGGAAGAGTACTATGACAAGCAGTCTAGGCATATTCTTGACACTATCGTTGAGACACTCTCCAAGGTAATAATTTCGGGTTTCTGTTGGTTTACATTTTTTCTTACTTAATGATCTTAGCATTCTAAAGACCCTTCCGTGTGGCTCCAGCTTGCTATGGTTTTTAATTATTTCAGTTTTTTTGGTTAGCTTTTTTTTTTCCTTTACCTCTTTCTTTTTTTAAAGTAGGAATTATTAGTTCTGGATTTTCTTGTTTGATTATACATACGGAATGCTTTATATCTGCATACTTACAGGACGTCAGGCGGAAATTTATTTGGGAAGAGATGTCTTATCTGGAGAGATGGTGGAGGGATGCCTCTGAAATGGCTAAGGAGTCTTTCAAGAATTTGGTGAGCAATGGCCAGTTAGAGATTGTTGGAGGTGGTTGGGTGATGAATGATGAGGTAAACTCATTTCCATGTCAATCGGAACAGAGTGAATAGTACTTATTTGGCCTTGTTTCTTTTTATTCTAATAGTCAAGCAATCTGATATTGATGTTGTTGGGTATTATTCAGTAGACTTCCTATTATATTTCTTTTATGGAATTGTGTTATGTTGCTGATTGTTTCCTTTTTAGTTATTTCCAATTGTATGCTTATGTTAAAGCCTGGATTTCTTGATAAATGACCAGCTTTCTTAAAGCTTCTAAAATATGGATTTATTGGTTGTTGTAGCTACACCCACAATGCCTGATTGGATGAACTGTTGCTATAGGTGGAAAAAATGGCACAATATTTTGGCAGTCATATGTTCTGTATTGATGAAAATTAAACAGTTTGTTAGTTCATGAACTCCATTTGGCTAACTGGTCAAATTTTGTTGTCCATGCAGGCTAATTCACATTATTTTGCCATCATTGAGCAGGTAAACTGGTCACTACTTTAGTTTGATAATTTTCTATTTTAATGCATTACTTAGCTTTTTACTTCTTTTCTCTTTACTTGTTGCAAATTGAAGTTGCATTCTTGTCAAAAAAATTCTAGTATTTGCTGAATCGAAAAGGCTCAAATAAAATAATAATATCACTCTGATTCCTATCTATTGAGAACTGGATGTTTACAGTAGTTTTTTTTTTCATGGAAGCTTACCTTTTCTTGCTGGTTTTGCTATAAAGTTGCAACAGATACTGATTGAGTTCCTGATTATTTTGAAATTCATACATTAGATTACTGAAGGAAATATGTGGTTGAATGAAACCATTGGAGTTATTCCTAAAAACTCTTGGGCAATAGATCCATTTGGTTATTCATCAACTATGGCATATCTGCTCCGCCGCATGGGTTTTGAGAATATGCTTATACAGAGGACACATTATGAATTGAAGAAGGAACTTGCTTTGAATAAGAATTTGGAATACATATGGAGGCAGGCTTGGGATGCTGAGGAAACCACTGATATTTTCGTTCACATGATGCCGTTCTACTCGTATGACATCCCACATACTTGCGGACCAGAGCCTGCAATTTGTTGTCAATTTGACTTTGCCCGTACGCAGGGGTTTATGTATGAGATGTGTCCCTGGGGACAATATCCAGTGGAGACAAACCAGGAAAATGTAAAGGAGAGAGCTAACATGCTATTAGATCAGTATAGGAAAAAGTCAACACTTTATCGGACCAACACTCTACTTGTTCCACTGGGAGATGATTTTCGTTATATCAGCATTGATGAAGCAGAAGCTCAGTTTAGGAACTATCAAATGTTATTTGATCATATCAACTCAGATCCGAGTTTGAATGCTGAAGCAAAGTTTGGTACTCTGGAAGATTACTTTCAAACTCTGCGTGAAGAGGCTGACAGAATCAATTATTCACGTCCAGCCGAGTTGGGGTCTGCTCAGATTGGAGGTTTCCCTTCTTTATCAGGTGATTTCTTTACCTATGCTGATAGACAACAAGATTACTGGAGTGGCTATTATGTTTCCCGGCCTTTCTTCAAAGCTGTTGACCGAGTACTGGAGCAGACACTTCGTGGTGCAGAAATGATGATGTCTTTGTTACTGGGATATTGCCAGAGAGCGCAGTGTGAAAAGTTGCCCACTGGATTTTCCTACAAGCTGACCGCTGCTAGAAGAAACTTAGCTTTATTTCAGCATCATGATGGGGTGACCGGTACTGCTAAGGATCATGTTGTTATGGACTATGGTACTCGGATGCATATAGCTTTGCAAGACCTCCAAATTTTCATGTCCAAGGCTACAGAGGTATTGCTTGGTCTCCGACACGAGAAAAGTGATCAGAGTCCTGCTCAGTTTGAGCCAGCACAGGTCAGATCTAAATATGATGTTCAACCAGTACAAAAGGCAATCAGTGCTCAGGAAGGAACAGTGCAAACTGTGGTTTTATTTAATTCATTGGAACAAACACGAAATGAGGTGGTCATGCTGGTTGTTGAACGACCAGATGTAACTGTTCTTGACTCAAACTGGACATGTGTCAAAAGCCAGATATCTCCTGAATTACACAATGATAGAAACAAAATCTTTTCTGGTAGGCATCGCCTTTACTGGAAAGCTTCTATCCCTGCAATGGGATTGCAAACTTACTACGTTGCCAATGGGTTTGTTGGATGTGAAAAGGCCAAACCAGCCAAACTGAAAGTTTCCCATCTTGATCATTTACCTTGCCCCACTCCCTATACTTGCTTAAAAGTAGAAGGGGACACCATTGAAATCCATAATCAACACAATAGGCTTACATTTGATGTCAACCTTGGGCTTTTGCAAAAGATAACAAACAAGGATGGTTATGAAAATCTTGTTGGTGAGGAAATTGGCATGTACTCGAGTCCAGAAAGTGGTGCTTACTTATTTAAACCAAATGGTGAGGCTGAACCAATTGTTAGAGCTGGTGGGACAATGGTGATCTCAGAGGGACATTTGGTTCAAGAAGTTCACTCTTATCCAAAGACAGAATGGGAGAGAGCTCCAGTTTCCCATAGCACTCGAATATATGAAGGTGATAGCACCATTCAGGAACATCTTATTGAGAAGGAGTATCATGTTGAGCTTCTTGGACATGAATTCAATGACAGGGAGTTGATCACGAGGTATAAGACTGATATTGATAACAGAAGGATCTTCCACACTGATTTGAATGGTTTCCAAATGAGTCGCAGAGAAACATATGACAAGATACCCCCTCAAGGAAATTACTATCCGATGCCCTCACTTGCATTTATGCAAGGACCAAATGGACTGCGGTTTTCAGTCCATTCTCGGCAATCACTAGGAGTAGCGAGCCTTAAGAAGGGATGGTTAGAGATAATGCTTGATCGCCGTCTGGTAAGAGATGATGGCCGTGGTCTTGGCCAAGGAGTGATGGATAATCGTCCTATAAATGTAGTCTTCCATCTCCTTGTGGAATCCAACATCTCATCAAGTTCACATTCTGATTCAGACTCGCATCCATCGAGTCCCTCTCTCCTCTCTCATTTGGTTGGTGCACATCTCAACTATCCAGTACATATATTCATTGCTAAGAAATCTCAGGAAATATCAGTTCAGCCACCTCCCAGATCCTTCTCTCCTTTGACAGCTCCCTTGCCCTGTGACTTGCATGTAGTGAGCTTCAAGGTTCCTCAACCTTTAAAATATCCACAGCAGCCCCTTGGAGTGCCTAGATTTGTTCTAACTTTACAGAGAAGACATTGGGACTCCTCGTATTGCCGGAAGGGCAGGTCAGATTGTTCAAGTGTAGCTGATGAGCCAGTCAATTTGTTTGACATGTTTAAGGGACTTGCAGTGTTGAATGCAAAAGCCACATCTTTAAATCTGTTACATGATGAAACTGATATGCTTGGCTACAGCGAACATTTCGAAGAAGGTGCTCAAGAAGGACATGTCCTGATTTCTCCCATGGAAATACAGTCTTACAAGTTGGATCTACGACCCCATCAGTGATGTGTCATGTATGTAAGGCATTTCTCCCTGTGCTTTTGCTGTTAGAAATTTAAGACAAAAAAAAGAAAGAGTAGTTGACATATATATATATGCCTGTGATGGACATACCAAACTGGACCATGTTTCTTCTCAGAATCTGGCTTTGCTGGGAAATTGATAGGGGTGATAGAAGAGTAAAAATTTTCCTGCTGTTGATTTGATTGAGTCCAGCACAGGCTTTTCCTGCAACATTAGCATTATATTGTAACTAATACATACGTTCCTATAAATAATATCATAGTCCCAGAAGTTTTGTTAGGCTGTGGAAATTTCAGATAGTTTTTAGGTGTTAGTATCCGCTTTCTACTTTCTACTTCCTACTTCTTTGTTTGCCCTATTTAATAGGTTATACTTGGACATCATTCTTATTCTCTCAGTTTATTTGAAAATCACTGTTCATTTTTTTTTTTTTCCTCCTAACCTCCACATTGTTTAAAAAACGTGATTATAAAATCTTTTAAACAATAGTTTTTTTAATATTTAATTATAAAAACTCTAAATTCAAATGTTTATTTATATTTTAAAAAATATAACTATTATAATAGTCCACCAAAAGTAAATACAATTAAAATAATAATAATAATAATAATAACAACAACAAATAAATATAATAATTAACCAAAAAAAAAAAGTATCACTGCGTCAAAACAGAAATATCCCACCTTTCATTCAGCCTTCGATTTAGATTTACATAATTGATTTTTTAATTTAACTTCTTAGTTCCAAGTTGACATTATTTTGGCTAAAATCAAGTAAATTATTACGAGGCAGGATTTGGTCACGGAATAAAAATAACTAGAATCTCGAACCTAGCAAGAATCAGCAACACACTTTCAACTTGAAGCCTATTATTAGCTGGGAAGAAAAAAAAAAATGGAAACCCCCCTTCAAATGTCTGTAAGTAATTTCCCGTAAATCGCAGCCCGCCAAAATACTCAGGGCTTGTGTGTTATGGCATCTCTTTCCTCAAAGCCCCGACAACAATATTGGAGCAAATAAGGTTCTAACCAAGTTAAGCAAGTACAGGAAACTCGTCTCTCAGCCAGAAATCAATCGTACCATTTACCAAGGAATTAGCACTACTTGAGCACCACAGACGTTAATGGTGAAGACCAGAGTCTGACGAAAAAAAAAGAAGAAACCACTGGTTAAAAATCAGCAAGATGAATGCTACGATCCATCCAATCAAACATGATAATGATACAAGACATACCATTTACCAAAAAAAAAAATTTGAAGTAGGATATACTTGTTTTTATGAAAAAATTATCCCCATAAAAGGTATTAAAAATCATCTGCCTATTCAAGGCAAAGAAAATTACTTAACCAACCAATTTATATAGACATTTTTTAGCCAAACTTATTTACTTTTGAGGAGCATTAACTACCCAAGAAGGTGTAGATGACTCTGTAATGACAAAATTCAGTACAAGAACCATTCAAACCTGAACATCAATACATAGGCTTCAAGGGAAACCATCATCTCGGTTCATGTTTCACATAAAAATCTTCAACCTTTTATCTTTTTCCCTTTCATGAGATGGTAGGAATCCAGTAAAGGAAAAAAGGCTTTACATGACATTCTCAAGCGTGTATGATTTAATTGTGGCAATGTTATTCTATACACATAAATTCTCACTCAAATTCCTCAAAGATCATGCTCCTCATAGATAACCAATGTAAAAACCACCTTCCAGACATTCGGATTGTCAATATTACCACTATTATTATTATTTTTAAAAGATACCAAATAACTTTCTTGGATGCAAAACACCATATGAATCACAACCACATTCCCAATCCTATCCTAAGGAAATAAAACAGGAAAAAAATGGTGATTGAAATGGAGAAACAAGTAACATAATGCAATTGATCATGTCACCAGATAAAATTTCACAACATTACAGCCATGCACGTGAACTGAAACCAGATCACTTCAAACACAGAAGGGAGCAAAGATGACGTACATATGGAAGTCACGTGCCCACGGAGGCGAAGCCTGTGCTACATGCCTACTATGTCAAAACTTCATGTCCTCCAAACATGTCAAGACAGTTACCTGTCCAAATTTGTTTCATTAGCTGTTTTCACACATTCCACCTGTACTGTTAAATCCTTGATACCAGCATCACTAAGCAAGTGCGATACTTGAGCCTTAGTAGAAGCTTTGCCCGCTTCTGTTGAAACATGAAGATGTAGGGTTCCAACAACATCCGTGTTTGTTAAACTCCAGAAATGTAAGTTTTGAATTCCACGTACACCATCCATCTTCATAACTTTACTCAGAGATCTGTTAACATCCAGCTCAAGTGTTCTAGGGACCCTTTGTAGCAAAATTTCAGCAGAATTTCTAAGCAGTGGGATGACAGAGTATATAACCAACACAGAGATAAAAATTGAGCACGCAGGATCTGCAACAAGCCATCCTTTGTACTTGATCAAAAGGGTTGCAACAACAACCCCAACGCTTCCCAGGGTGTCTGCTAAAACATGCAAGAAGATGCCTTCCATGTTGTGGTCAATGTGATGGTGGTGTTGTTTACTCTGTTCCTTTCTCCCTGTATGATGATCATGATTATCAAGGTGTTCAACTATATGCAAGCCTTCACCTAAATGCCTCTCATGGACTTCTGGGTTAACATAATGGTCATGATGATGATAGTTATCATAGGAATGTTGAACACCATGATTGTGGTGATGTTCATGACCAGCTGTATTTGTATGTTTTTCACCATCATTGTTGATATTGCTGTTGCAGTTATCGTGGTCATGCTGTTCATGATTATTTGCAGAGTGCCCTATATGAGCAGAACAAGATTTCTCTTGACTAACATGAAGAACATTACTACACTCATTGCCTTCGCGAGTGTTGTGCTCGTGATTATGGGAGCAATGGTGGTGGGAATGAGAATGTGAATGTGCGTGAGACTCTGTGCACAATTCATGAGAGTGTGAATGGGAATGAGAATCTGAAGATGATCCGTGAGAATGTGAACAAGATTTGGAGTCGGAACCTGATACATGAGAATGTGAATGGTTGTGGGAGTCAGAATGTGAACCATGAGAATGTGAGTGACTGTGGGAACATGATCCAGAACCACCATGGGCATGATGGTGTTCCTCATGGAAGAATATCAGACCCACTACATTGACAAGAAGTCCTCCAACAGAAACTGCCAACAAGCTGTTTGTAGAAATCTCTTGTGGATCCAAAATCCTCTCAAATGATTCCAACACAATCAATACTCCAACAAGAACTAGGAAAACAGCATTTACGTACCCTGAAAGAACCTCAAATCTTCCACGGCCATAGTTAAATTGACTATTTGCTGGCAGTCGTGAAATATAAGAAGCATAGAGTCCAATAGCTAGAGCAGCACAATCAAATAACATGTGACAGGCATCTGATATCAACCCAAGACTGTTGCTCAGAAACCCAGCAACAAATTCTACAACCATATAGATAGTATTTATCAAAAGAAAAAGAGCAATTTTTCGAGATTTTCTTTCACTCAGGATATGGCGGATTGGCTTCATAATAGATGTAGCAAGTGAATCAGCCGATTGCACACCTAACTGAAGATTACTAGAATAAACAGAATCCAGCTCCCTTACAGCAATCCATAACAACAATCCGCAAAGCAGCAGCCCCCAGAGTGAGAGCTCCTGAAAATAGAATAACTCTAAAACAACTGTACATAGGAAAGTTACAATATATTCTCTCTGGAAATCCTTGGAAGTAGTAGGCTTCTCGTCCATGTAATTCTCGCTCAAAAGAACTCCAAATACAACAGTGTTTAACAAAGGCCAACCAAGATTTATGATAGAAATACTATCGCCCTCTGCCTCAAAGACAAACATACTAATCACAGCTGGGATGAAAAGCACAACCGTAGTGAAGAATAATGAAATCAATCGGACACGTCTCTGACCCAGTTCTCTAACATTCCCCCAATTCATTGAGACCTGTTCATAACAACCTAAAAAGCCAGACAAGAAAGGAAGCAACATAGGCCAGATCCTCAAACAATTCTTCTCCGGAAAAAATGAAAAACCAAATTTATTAAAATTCATGGAAGACATAGGAAAGCACTCAATACGATCCCAGCTGATAGATAACAAAAACAATCCGCTAAACAAGGCAATAAATCCACGAACCTTGGAAGGTTCAAATTTGTTCCCCATGACGTCGTGAATTTTACCCTCAACAACAATCCTAGCAGCCACATTTCCTGATAATTCAGCAAGAATCATTGCCGCCGTGCCGCAGTAGCGAAGGGCTTGGAAACGAAGCAGGAAAACAATGGCTAAGAGTAGAGATTTAGCGAAGAGAAATCTTTGCTGAGATTGAGTTAAGGAATTGAAAGAAAAAATGGATTGACGCTCCTTTTGGCGAAAAGGAAGCTTAGAGAAAGAAGAGGCCGAGGAAGTGAAGAGCGAGAAAGAGAGCGCAAGGAGGAAGGAAAGAAGAGATACCAAAAAAGAGAAAGGGAAAATGGAAAAAGAGGAAGGAGAAGACCGCAGGAAAGGGAGCAGAGAATAAAGAGAGCGAAGAGAGAAGAGAAGTAAAAACAGAAAGGAAAGCGATGAGGTTCTAGAGCAGGAAGATTTGGAGCTCAGCGAAGAGGAAAGCCGGTGCTTGGAGGGGGTGGGCGTCGGAGTCGCCGGAGGATACACAGGGAAGTTGGCGGGCGTGGCTCTGGAGTTGATCGGAATGGAAGTGCGTGGCGGAAGTGACAGGCGACTTGGACGCTGATGATGATGATGATGGTGGTGATCAGCCATGGTGGTGGTGAGCGTTCTCCAACTTCCGAAAATCTAGAAAATCCCGGTCCGAGTTATAACTGAGTCAACCAAGTTTCGGAGACCCAGTCTTGGTCTGCGATAACTCTGGGCCTTGAGAATCTTGGGCTTCTGAATTATTGCACCCTCTAATCATGAAGAAGCACGTGAGGCTTCATTTAATTCCTAAACAAACTGGGCTGGCCCATTATCTTTTATTTAATTTCTAAAAACTTGATCTGGCCCATTTAGAAGTGAGACTTTGGTGCTAATCATTTTATCATTTTTCTTTTAGTTTAAATCTTACAATATTTATGAAAAAGAAGAGGAAATATTGTTTAATAAATCAAAAAAAAAAAAAACTTAAATCCCACAATCCCATATTTATGAAATTAGGTAAAAGGGTAAATATTTAGCACAAAAAGGAAATTTCTTTCTTCTTTTCTTTTTTTTTCTTTTTTATCTTTCTTCATCTTAAATCATATATATTAGGAAAGGAAATGAGTCGAAAAGGAAAGATAAAGTTAGAGAAAGATAATAATCTTTCTTTCTTTTTTTTCCTTTGCATCCAAACGTCTTGTCTTCTCAAAACATTTTATGATATATAGAAGAAGTTGTACAACAGGATTTCCAATATACCGATATTTGTTTTGATGTTATTGTTGATATATCCTCTTTTTTTAATTTCTATTATTTGCAAAATCATTTTGATTTGATTTACAGTCCAAATTTGTCTCCTATTTCCATAATATATATATATATACATATATAATTAAATAGTATTTTTCTGTTTGGGATGTGTAAAAATAGTGAAAAAATGGTACGGAACTCTCCCTTAACTATCCTAAATATAATCCGGTACTGATGATTTGGAGGAAGAAAGGTTTTAGAGGAAAGAAAAGTAGAGTAAGTGATTTCCATGTCAGCCATTTGGTGGAGAAATAGTAAGGTCCGCTGAGAATAGCGATTTTCTTGGAAAAAGGAAGTGCACTTCTTCTACAAAGTAGAATATTAATTTGTGCCCATGCTTTTCTTACCATATTATGCCAACATTTTTCATCTCTTTTTCAAAACTTTCTTCACTAATGCTTCCTGATTGTGTTCCTTTTTTAGACTTCTGGGTCCTCTCTTCTTTTTCTATTTCCAAAATTATAATTTTGTGAGGACATTAATTAACAAAAACTGTTGCTTGTTTGGCAATATATTAGCATGCGATGAACACGATCTTGCATACGCTTGGACACGTTCCATCGCATGTCTTCATCAAGTTATGTAAATGCGTTCTGCATGTTAATGACGATACTATCTCTATATATACTTTTAATTACAACTTACAAGATTCCAGTTTTTTTTTTCTTCTTTTCAGTAGTGTCTTTCACTATCCATATATATCTCTTTCCCGCCATAAATAATTTCAAGAAAAAAAGGAAAAAAGGAAGATGTAATGTTAAGAAGAATCCACAAGCAATTATATATAAAGGTTACATTAAAAAGTAGCATATACGAGAATCGTCTATTATAATTTTTTTTTATCGTTTTAATTAAAAAGAAATAAAATCCAACGAATGTCGACGTGGCGTGTAGGAAGTTAGGATGAGTGTCAAGAGGCAGAGCAAGTAAGCACGCTTACTGCATGAAAAGCAGGAAAAAAACTAGCTAACGTGTCTTATCTCTATATATGAATCAAATATGTAACGGAATATGGATTTGATCATCAGATGTTTGATCTAATCTGTGTTTCATTTCATACATAACGTATTCATAATTATAAGTATATACTTGTAAAAAGAATTGTTGATGTTGAAGTTGGACTGGATGAGGACACCGTGATTGGGCGTCCAACGGAAGATTTAAAAAAAAGAAAAAATAAGAAAAACTTTATTCATCATCAAAGCAAACAATGGGATGGGGGATAAAAGAAACTGAAGTAGTGATTTGTCCAGTGTTCCCAATAAAATCTTCAAAACGACAAAATTTCTTAATTATTATTTATAATTTTTGACGGAAGTTCCAGTGGTGGAATCAGCCCCCCCACCACAGCCATAACCACACACAGACAAAACATAAACACAATTATAGGGAAAGAATTGAAATAAACCGTGTATGATATACTACTACTACTGTTGTTGAAAACAACACAAAGCAGATTCTGATTCTCCTTCCTTCATCTATCTCTAGATCCACATATTATTATTATTTTCCTCCAATAATCGGGATTCTAATTATTTCTTTCATCTACTTTGGATATGGCTGGATCAGGGCAAAGGTTTAAAGGATTGAACAAGCCATGTATTCTCCTCATAGGTAAGTTTTATTAGAGTTAATAATATTAAACCTAATCTTCAATCTAAAAATGCATGTGTTAAACTAGGATTACGTATACGTGCAGTGTTAGCTGGTATGGAGAGGTTTGCATTCAAAGGAGTGGCATCGAATTTGGTGACATACCTCACACAAGTAGTTAAAATGAGCAATTCATCGGCGGCCAAGATGGTTAACAATTGGTGCGGTTTTACTTCTATGCTGCCGCTCTTAGTAGCTCCGGTTGCCGACTCTTACTGGGATACATATTCCACCATACAACTTTCTTCTTTCCTCTATGCTTCGGTCAGTCCATGCATCCTTTCTTTTCTCTCCTTTTTCCCTTCTGCCTCTGTGTTACTTACTATCATTCGTTTCTCGTCGATTCATTTTTTGCTGTGCATTCCTTGTGAATTTGTTGTCCGCTACCTCCCTATACTATATTCTTCCAGTCGGCTCACACCTCTTGCGTTTTTATCGCCCAAAGCAGAAAAAAATAAAAAAATAATTAAAAAAAACAAATCAGGATCACGATTTCTATGCCCTCTGTGTGTAATTTTTCTTTTCTTTTTTATTTTATTTTATTTCATTTTCCTGAATGTTTGTCAGAGGCTGGAAGATGATGATGACATACAGCCCCTTGGTTCACCTTCTTCTTCTTTTTTTTTTTTTTCCAATAATAATAATAATAATAATAATAATAATAATATGGTTGATTGATTGAGTGCATGGGATTAATTTGGTGGAATATCACACCATAACGATTTTTCTTGGAGGCAAAAGGATAATGGAATGGAATTTGAGTCATCTTCCACTTTGTGGAGGCAAACAAAAATCATACAATCACTGGATATTGCAGTAGTATGGTAGAATATATATAATATAGTTTGTTGACGATATATATATATGTTTGTATATTTGGTTAGGGGCTCTTGGTTTTGACATTGACAGCGGTGGGTTGGCCGCCGTTGATACCGAAGGGAAAGTTAAGCTCATCTTCGGTGCTATCTTGGTCACTTTATTTGATATCACTAGGACAAGGTGGATACAACCCTTCCTTACAAGCCTTTGGAGCTGATCATCTTGAAATCGACGATGAATTGCCTAACACCAAAACTGACCAAAATTCTGATAAGAAGAGATTGTTCTTCCAATGGTGGTACTTTGGAGTTTGTTGTGGCAGCCTGCTTGGGGTTTCCATCTTGTCTTACGTCCAAGATAACTTCGGATGGGGAATAGGATTCGCCATTCCTGCTTTTTCCTTATTGGCTTCCATTGCAATTTTTACTTGCGGTAATCGACTCTACAAAAAGAAACAACCTAAAAGTGTTGACAATCCCAACCCACTTGAAAATCTAATTCAATCTGCCAAGGCTGCTTTCTCAAGAATACTTAGCAGAAAGATTCATTTAAGTACCAAGTCACAGGAGGTTGAACTAGAGTAAGTTTTCTTGCTTTTCTTCTTTTTGTTCTTCTTGTTTCTGAAAGAAAACTGAAATGGGTTGATTTTGTTCAACTTAGGGTCCAGGAGAAACCGCTCTGTCGTGAGGATCCTGAAGAGAATGAAGAAATGTTGTACGAGAAAACTGAGAATAACAGCATTCAAATTGTGAAAGTAGTACTGCCTCTGTTACCAGTCTGGACCATGCTTCTGATGTTTGCTGTCATTTTTCAGCAACCGGCAACTTTCTTTACCAAACAGGGAATGACAATGGAGAGGAGTATCAGAAGCAAATTCAAGATACCACCAGCAGCACTTCAAAGTGCAATTACCATCTCCATAATTCTATTGATGCCATTCTATGATATTTTCTTCATACCTTTGGCTCGAATCCTCACAAGGACCGAGAAAGGTATCAGTGTGATGCAGAGGATGGGGATCGGCATGCTTCTTTCTGTAATAGCAATGGTGATTGCAGCCGTAACTGAAAGGAAAAGGCTCCGGCTGTGTAGAAATATATCAGAGCTGGAAACAGTTCCAATGAGTATCTTTTGGTTGCTACCCCAATATATTCTATTGGGAATTTCAGACATATTCACTGTAGTTGGGATGCAAGAGTTTTTCTACTCTGAAGTTCCTCCAAAGATGAGAACCATGGGGATAGCTCTGTACACGAGTGTCTTTGGGGTTGGGAGCTTTGTCAGTTCCTTGCTCATTTCTCTCGTTGAATATTTCACAAGCTCCCCCGGTAGACAGCATGGCTGGTTCACTGATGATATGAGAGAGACCCGTCTTGATAACTACTACTGGCTGTTAGCAATATTAAGTGCTATAAGCTTTCTAGCATTCATAGTTTTCTGCAGATTTTATCAAAGTAGACAATTGCATAGCTAGAGAGGACCCATTGTTAGCGCAATTGTGTAGGGATGAATTCCCCTTCTCAGTTATTCTCTCTCTTCTCTTCAGTATGTGTGTGTATATATATATATATATATATATATATATGTTCTGATAACAAAACATCACAGCGCCATAAACATAAAGAACTGATAAAGGAACTTGAGCAATATCTTTCAAGGGAGGAGTATGTATGGTCATTTTGTAAAATATCTTTCTTTCCACATAAATGTACAGTTTTTTCTGCTAATCAATCCCTTTAGAAATCTTTAAAGAGAAAAAAAATTCAGGAACATAAAGAGTATACATAACCTCCTGCTGCTGCTCATTTAACTTTGTTCAAATGAAGGGATTGTGGCTCTTTTTGCATAACAAAGCCGGCACAAATTAACTGAAACTCAAAGGACGAACAAAATATGCTAACTGGCAAGGTACACAAACTCACTTCAGGCAGGCTAAAAAACACACTGATATTTAGTTCATAAGGGAAAATCCTGGGTGTTTAGTTAGATTAGGTCAAAAATAGAATTAATGGGAAAAGGTAAAGAATTGGAGGAATTTTTTACTGATTTGCTTTTAACTCTAATAAACACAGCCAATGAAGAACAGAAACAAGAAGTTGTATGAGTACCATTTTTCCTTTGGCCCAAAGAACATTTTCTGTCAACTGATGTATAGAAAAGAAAAACTAAGCTCTCTCTAGGGTATCTGCCAAAGTAACAAAATGACAAATGCATCACTTATCACCATTTGCAGTACCTGATATTGAGATTTCTGAAAATGCTTCACTTGTCAAAGGACCCTCCATTGAATTTCCTCGTGTATGAGTACCGTTGACCCTTGATCCAGGGATTGCTATGGCAAGCTTCTGCATTTCCACATTCCCCTCTTCTTCAATCCCATTTCCACTGTCATCCAGATCATCGTCAGAGTCTAAAGTGAATCGAGCTTGGCCTTCCATATGTTGCAACTCCGACCCAATTGGCCTGTACTGCTGCGAAGATTCGTTCACAATACCATGTTTCTTGCAAACAATGGCATACCCTCCGACCAGCAATGAGACCAGAAGTGCAAGATGGCAGTTAAATTGAAGCGTTGCAATGGCTTGAGCCCTATGATATTCAGGATGCCCTTTACACTTCACAGTGTAGTTACCTCTACTCTTCACTTGCAATGAGCATCCGTGAACAATAAATTCAGAGAAAAAGGAAAATCCCATTTGAAGAATCCACGATCCCTGTAAAATAATACCAATACCTCTGCCTAATCTCGCATACTTTGAATTGGGATTTTTTAATTCCAGAAACGTCGAAAATACACAGATACCAATCGGTACTAAGAAGATATCATAGTAACGGTTTTCCACCCCATCCGGGTCCTTCCGCCGGATGTAAAAGAACAAAAATTCTTGCCCAAAAGCGAAAAGGCAAAGAACATTGAGGATCGCTGAAGGAGATCGAAACCAATTCTTTACATACGATGACAAACCTAAAATTGAGTAGAAAAGAAAAAGCAGAGCGATAGCGATCACCTCTAATTGGAGGGCGAAACCTATACGGTCCTTGAAGCTGTGTGCATCCAGCAAGGAAACCAGAGAATTGATGACGAAGAGAAAAGAAAACGCAGATATCGCAACAAACGTCACCAAAGATCCCGACGTCGACGTCTTCGTAGGTCTGTTGCCGGTTGATAAAATGGAAGGTGGAGTTTGGAGTGGTGGTGATTCTTTCAAATTGAAAGATTCAGAACAAGATACAAAGGATTCCCAAGCCCCGATCAAGACGAGTGTGCTGCCGGTAAAGGTATAGGTAAAAAGTCCCATTTCTCCTTTTGTTTGACGGAGTTGTCTCCGGAACCGATCTTTGTTTTCTCAATCTACGTGAAGTATAGAGTGGTACTAAATATTGATTTCGATTTTCTAGAATCTAATTAACTCAAAAACACTTTGTTCTATGTTGTTTGGAAAGAGGAGACATCTGTTTTTTTTTTTTTTTCTTCTTTAATGTGAAGAGAAGAGAAGAGAGGGAGAGATCAATGGATCTGAAAAGTTCAGAGCGCGGAAGGTCTGAGTCCTGGAAAGGTCAGCAGGCGCAGGCTAGGACTGTTTGCCTGCCGTATTCCTTGTCGATGAGTTGGACTTGAATTCAACAGAAGGCACTAGCGGGCATCTCATTACAACATTCACATTTTGGCATCTCTCTCCTTTGACCAATCCTTCAAATTTTGGACTTTCCAACGTAATAAAAATATAGTACTCTAGAAGCCCGGACCCAATTTTTGGTGACCCAATTTTCTCTTTAGAAACAATATTTTCATAGTTAAATTCAAAATTTCTGAAGTATAGGATTCTCAAGTCCTCCCTTAAAAACTAGTTTAGGAGAGTTGTTAAAAGTTTTAGGTCAGATTCTCACGTTCGAATAAAAATTGAGGATTTTATATTAAAAATTTTGAATCAAGCCCAGATCTTCACCCTCGAAGATGTAATTTTTCAAGTGGCAGGCTAGAAGGCGCCAGGACCGGATGGATACACAACTTTATTTTTTCAGCGGTACTGGATACAAAACCGAGCTGATATTGAATATATGCACAATTCCAAGTCCGTAATATGCTTAATTCCGAAGTGTGTTTCGCTAGAGAGCTTGAATCAATTTCGACCTATTTCACTATGTAATGTGCTTGTGAAAACAATTTCAAAGATCTTGGCAAATAGGTTGAAACCTTTGATGACGAAACCAGTTGGCACACAACAAGCAAGTTTCGTTCCGAGTAGATCGACCTCGGACAACATTACGGTAGCACAGGAAGCTATACATACCTTGTCCAAACAAAAGGATTTTAATGGAGCTTTCATTTTGAAAGTCAGACCTAGAAAAAGCGTATGATTGGATTGGGTGGAATTTTTTGGAACAAGTTCTACAATTCTCGGGCCTCAATTACAATTTCTGTGAGCTGATTTTGAAGTGCTTAACCTCGGCATCGCTGGCTCTTAGTTGGAATGGGGAGGTTTTGCCATATTTCAAACCAATACGGGGCTAAGACAAGGAGATCTTCTATCTGTTGGGGTTTCAACCTATGTCCCACATCTGAAAATAATGCTAGAATTTGCTAGCATATAAGAATTTTACTAACTCCATTAGTATGAAGCCTTTTAGGAAGTTGTTCAAGAATAAAACCGTGAGGGCTTAAGCCCAAAGCGGACAATATCATACTAATGTAGAGTTAAGTATTGGAAGTTCAACCTTGTGGGTATATGTAGGCCCAATAAGTGGTATCAGAGCTTAAGGTTAATAAGCTTGCTTGTAAGAGATGTGTGGGGAAAAAGCCCTTATTCTTGAAGACCTAACATTATGGGTATATGTGGGCCAAATAAATGGTATCAGAACTTAAGGTTAATGAGCTTGCTTGTAAGAGATGTGTGGGGAAAGAGCTCTCATTCTTGAAGACTTAGCGATTAGTCAAGAATAAAACTGTGAGAGCTTAGGCCTAAAGTAGACAATATCATACTAATGTAGAATAAAACCGTGAGAATATCATACTAATGTAGAATAAAACCAGGTTAATGAGCTTGCTTGTAAGAGATGTGTGGGGAAAAAGCTCTCATTCTTGAAGACTTAGCGATTAGCCAAGAATAAAATCGTGAGGGTTTAGGCCCAAAGTGAACAATATCATACTAATGTAGAATAAAACCGTGAGGGCTTAGGCTCAAAACGGACAATATCATACTAATGTAAAATAAAATCGTGAGGGCTTAGGCCCAAAGTGGACAATATCATACTAATGTGGAGTTAAGTGGTGGAAACTCGGGTATATATGGGCCCAATAAGTGGTATCAGAGCTTTAAGGTTAATGAGCTTTCTTGTAAGAGATGTGTGGGGGAAAAAACCCTCATTCTTGAAGACCTAGCGATTAGGGATGCCTTGTGTCGAAGGAACAACAGTGGTACAAAATGATTAAGGTTAATGGGCTTTTGCTTGTAAGTGATGCGTGGAGTTAAGTGGTGGAAGCTCAACGTGGGTATATGTGAGCCCAATAAGTTGTATCAGAGCTTAAGGTTAATGGGCTTGCTTGTAAGAGATGAGTGGGGAAAAAGCCCTCATTCTTGAAGACCTAGCGATTAGGGATGCCTTGTGTCGAAGGAACGACAATGGTACAAAATGATTAAGGTTAATGGGTTTTTGCTTGTAAGCGATGCGTGGAGTTAAGTGGTGGAAACTCAACCTTGTGGGTATATGTGTGCCCAATAAGTGATATCAGAGCTTAAGGTTAATGGGCTTGCTTGTAAGAGATGTGTGGAAAAAAACCCTCATTCTTGAAGGTCTAGCGATTAGGGAGCTCAACCTTGTGGGTATATGTGAGCCCAATAAGTGATATTAGAGCTTAAGGTTAATGGGGATTAGCCTTAAACTCTGATATCACTTAAGGTTAAGTGATATCAGAGCCCTCATTCTTGAAAGTCTAGCGATTAGAGAGCTCAACCTTGTGGGTATATGTGGGCCCAATAAGTGATATCAGAGCTTAAGGTTAATGAGCTTGCTTGTAAGAGATGTATATGTGGGCCCAGTAAGTGATATCAGAGCTTAAGGTTAATGGGCTTGCTTGTAAGAGATGTGTGGGAAAAAAGCCCTCATTCTTGAAGACCTAGCGATTAGGGGTGTCTTGTGTTGAAGGAGCGGCAGTGGTACAAGATGATTTCGTCTAGGGGAGACCCTCATTCTTGAAGACCTAGCGATTAAGAGTGTCTTGTGTCGCCTTGTGTCGAAGGAGCTACAGTAGTACAAAATGATTTCGTCTAGGGGAGGCCCACATTCTTCTTGAAGACCTAGCAATTAGGGGTGTCTTGTGTCGAAGGAGCGGCAGTGGTACAAGATGATTTCGTCTAGGGGAGGCCCACGAGTATGTGGTCCTTGGTTTGAGGGGAGATTGTTGGGGTTTCAACCCATGTCCCACATCTGAAAATAATGCTAGAATTTGCTAGCATATAAAAATTATACTAACTCCATTAGTATTTCCCTTTTGAAAAGTTGCCCAAGAATAAAACCGTGAGGGCTTAGGCCCAAAGCGGACAATATCATACTAATGTTGAGTTATGTGGTGGAAGACCAACCTTGTGGGTATATGTAGGCCCAACACTATCCCCATATCTCTTTGTTCTTTGTATGGAGGTCCTGAGACAAATGATCTCGAAGAGTGTGGAACAGAAGCAGTGTTGGCCTGTTTGGTTGGCTCATAATAGTTCGTATCAATCTCATGTGTTCTTTGCTGATGACCTATTACTTCTTGGTGAAGCTTCCTTTTCACAGGCTAGATTGATGGAACACATATTGGGGGTTTTCTGTGGCAATTTTGGAGAAAGAATGAACATGAACAAATCTAGAATATGGTTCTCGCCAGACACACCCAACTACCTTCGAAATTCTATTTATGCAGAATTTAAGATAACTCTGACGCTAGATTTAGGGGTTTATCTAAGTGTTCCGTTGGTCCATGGTAGGGTTTGGAGAAGGCACTATCAGTATCTAATTGAAAGGACGAAGAAACGGTTAGCCGGATGGAAGATCAAGTTCTTGTCAAAGGCTGCTCGAACGGTACTTCTCTCTTCTACCCTGTGTCTACCGGTATATGCCATGCAGATGGCGGTGGTGCCCAAAATGGTTGTGGGACAGCTAGAGAGACTTTGTAGATAGTTCTTTTGGGGAGAGGAAAAAGGGCAACGAAGGCACCACACAATTACATGGGAGAAGATATGTAAACCGAGGCAGCTAGCTAGGTGGATTAGACTTGCCTAATCTTAGGATAACTAACCAGGTGCTGCTCTCCAAGTTGCTATGGCGGATGATCAACCAACCAGTGGAATTGGGGAGTGCTATACTACATGCTAAATATGGGGGGTGGCCGACGCTGGTGTCTTCAATCGCCCGCCAAATATGCGATGCCCCCATATCTGCCAGCAGTGGTGCTTCAAGAGTGTTGTCGTGGCATGTAAATCAATTTATAAATTTTAAGGGATTGACACATTTAAATCAATTTACATTTAATTAATCATCAATTGAATTGGAAGAAATTTTGATCCTAAATTTTAAAATAATATATATATAAATAAGTATAAATAAGAATTAAAATCTTAAAATTGAAAAAAAATTTACTTAGAATTGTCATAATAAAGAGTGATAAAAAGTTTTTTATTATTTCATCTAGACTTTTTTTTGGACCGGGTTGAGGGGGAAAATTGATTTAAAAAAAAAGGGGAAAAGGAAAGAAGGCACAACCATATGCTATTTTTTGTTTTTTCTTAAATTATTAATATTCAATAATCATATTAATTAGCCAAATTAAACCTCTGATTAAAAGGGCCTTTTAACGTATTCGTTCTTCTAGAAAATTCCTCATTGGGCCTTTAATAAGGAGGCCACTTCCACGCATACCCAAGATTCAGTCTTATCGTCTTTAAAGGGCTAAGTTTTTGTAATGGAAAATTTTTTTAAAAAAATAAAAGATTTTTAGGCACTTGCTTACGAATTGAGAGATATTGAAACCTAAAAAATATTACTAAAACTAATTTTACTGACAAAAAAATTAGTTTTTGTTTAAGTTTTGAATTTTATTTTAATTTTAGAAATATTATTTTATTTAATTTAATCAAACAGTTCAAATAATTATAAAATAAATTATAACTGCATTTAAATTCACATTTACAGAATTGATAAAAATATATAAAAAAAACAATATACTCCTCTTTCTTTCTTTTTTAACAAACAATCTAATAATAACATTTGGACGTTTAGTTTCCAATCCATATATATCTGTGTCGCTGTGGTTCACGTTTATGAACGCGTACGGAAGTAAAAGACGTCAAAAGTGCTCATAAAATCATGTTGATTTCCTTTTTGTTACTCACGTTGGGGGTGTTTCAAGGATCAGTAGATGGACGTTACATTGAATCGTTTTCGTCGTCGTCGTCATCATCATCATCGTTGATTCCCAGACCTCGCCATGAGGAAACTGCTGCTTTTGCTCGTTGGTTGGCTTCTCAGAGCTCTTGGGGAGTTCTCAGGTATATGCTTCCTTCCTTAATTTAATTCTAAGATCAAGCTAGTGATCAGTTATGCAACTGGTGATTTCAATTTTAAATTTCTAAAAAGCTGATACGGATCTACTTATGTCTACAGTACTATTTCAAGTGATTTAGGAGGATCTCCTTTTGGGTAAGTTCGGTCGAGACATTTAATTTTGTCTTTGAGCATAGTTTTGAGGCCGTGGTTTGTTGTTAAATGTATAATTTGTTGCTTTAAAAAATAATAATAATAATAATCAAACAGGAATGTGGTTTCATTCAGTGATGGACTACCGGAACAAGGTAAAGGTATTCCATTCTTCTATCTAACGATGCTTGATCCGACTCCAAGATATGCTTTAAAAGACCAGAGATCTTCCTTCACAATCAGTGAATATCCTATTGGCACTTGCGGAAGCAAGGATCCTGAAAATCCTTCTTGTGCTAAAATGACGCTCACGGGAAAGGTACAGTTCCTATTTCTTGTTACCTAAATCCTGATCTCGTTCTCCAATGCAGATTATGGCTAAACTTTTTTTTTTTTTTTTTTTTTGGTTTGCGGTGGGGGTGACTGTCATCGTTGCCTTGTCGTCTTAGTAATAGTAACTGATTTGTATTAATTAATGGTGTTTAGTTGCACTTAGTTGATGGAAAGTCCAAGGAAGCAGAGTTTGCACAAACTGCTTTGTTCACTAAGCATCCTGAGATGAACGGTGCTTAATAAACTATTTCCTCTTTTTCTCAATCAGGAATGGAAAGAAAATGGATCCCTGATCTGCCTTTTTCCTTGCATAAGAATAGGATTGTGCCGATCAGAACTAATACCTTCAATATTTTTTCTTTTATTTTAAATTGCAGGGTGGCCTACAGATCATAATTTCACGTTCTTTAAACTTGAAATCAATGATATATTTTTGATTAATTGGTTCGGCGGTGCTAAACCCTTAACTGTGGCT
Source organism: Asclepias syriaca (assembly GCA_027405835.1). Taxonomy (NCBI): domain Eukaryota; kingdom Viridiplantae; phylum Streptophyta; class Magnoliopsida; order Gentianales; family Apocynaceae; genus Asclepias; species Asclepias syriaca. The sequence continues at coordinate 24,327 of JAPHNG010000359.1, forward strand.
CAGTATCTGCAAGCTCACATTTGAGTACTCTGGAATTCAAATGGTTTTCATGTATTTAATCATACATTGTACTGGAAAAAATAAAACAAGGCTATCTTTACTTATAATCTTGACTTTTGATTGATGTTAGATTTTGAAACTTCCTCTTTCTTTCTTTTTTTTTCATTTCAATTTGTTAGAGTTTCTTATTTTCTTTAATTTCTTTTTTTAAAAAAAATCTTTTGAAACAGATTTAAAATCGTAAAGCTACAAAGTTAAGAGGGAGGTATTAAATTAAATGAAAAATTATATGGGTGTTATAAGTTGGCCTCAAAACTTTATTATATCCAATTTTTAAATTTTTAAATAATATATATATATATAGAAAAGGAGAAACAAGGACTTCGAAAATTGCAAAGGAGATTTAAAAGCAAATGGTTTTATCGGGTATTTATTGGAATATTTACAATTTTCTTTACAAATTTAAAGTATTTAAATAAATAAATAAATAAAAGAATAGAAAAGACAGTAAATGGAGACCCATTCCTTATAATTAATAAATAATATCGGGGAGTAAAGTTTATCCTATCGTATATTTTATTATAAATTGCATGAGACGAAACGGATAAGTATGAGAAATTTTAACTAAATTTGTTTATTTATGGTTTTAAAAAATAAATATTGACGGATGAATGATTTAATACAATTATAAATTAAAATTAACGAAACGGATAAGTATGAGAAATTTTAACTAAATTTGTTTATTTATGGTTTTAAAAAATAAATATTGACGGATGAATGATTTAATACAATTATAAATTAAAATTAATTTTAAAATTAATTTATAACAAATTTAATTATTAGATTGTAATAAATTTATGTTTAAATTATGAAAAAAATATTAACTGTGTAAATTATATTATTTACTAAGTATTTAAATAAATATAAATTTATTAAATAATTAAATTTATTTTATAAAAACAAGAAATTTTTTAATAATATTTTTATTAGGTTCTCTTGCCCTAAAAATATAAAAAAATAAAATAATGTGTATTAAGAGAAGAAAAAAGTATAAATTAGAAGAAATGATTAGATTCATCTGGACCTCAGACTTTTCTCTTGCAGGCATTAGAGAAAATGCAGATGGTAGTCAAAAAGGTTACTAAAATTCATGTCTTGGTGATTTCTTTGATATTATTCATTTTGGGATTCTTTCAAGAACCCGTAGGCGTATACGGCCGGCCTCTGCAATCAATCTTGCCACTTCCCAGGCCCAGACCTGATGATACTGCACCTTTTGCCCGGTGGTTGGTTTCTCAGAGCTCATGGGGTGTCCTCAGGTATCCTTCCTTTCCCAAAATTATGCATAAATAGTTTGTTCCATACATATTTGGGTTGAGAAAGATTTTCCTTTGATCTTCTAGTCGAACAAACTTCTTTTGAAAAACTGGGATCATAAGGTTTTTAAAATTTGAAATCTGGGGTTGGGTTACTTTATTCTGTATTTGGTTGGATTGGATTGGGTTCTGTATCTTTGGGCAAGAAACAATTTTGACAATCATACAACTTTTTTGCCAATTACTCCTCCTTACTAACTAAGGAAATCGAAATAGTTTCATAAAGGTTCTTGTTTTATTGTCAGTTAAAGAATGATCTCACAAAATTGATTAAATTTATGTATGGACTAGAAAAATAGAAAAATGTTGACATTATCTTTTTGACTGGAGGGAGGAGTATTCACTAAGAATGGATAGAATTTGAAAATTCATATGACTATAAATTGTTATGTTATACACATAGATTAGTCAAGTTTTAGTTTTGGTTTTATCTACTTTGCTGAAATCAAAAGAACAAGGATGTTGAATTTTTGGAAAGGGCAGCTTTTTTATTTTTTCTTCATGATTGAGAATATCTGCACAATACTTGTAAGAATGAAAATAATGTTTGAGATTGGAAAGCTGAAATGCCGATTTTACTTTTGCAGTACCATAGCAAGTGATTTGGGAGGAGCACCGTTTGGGTATGTCCCTTCACATTCTATTAACGATTTTTCCTCATAATTGTGGAGACATGTCCCATGATTTCTATCTTATATCCATTATATATTGATGCATATAATTTTCACACGGAGCATATGAATACCATCATATTACACGAGATGCAGCCCAAATCTTACTGTCTTTCATTGGAGTATTCTGGTGAATGTGTGCATGCAGATCTCACTTGTTCCTCCATATTGGATTTATGACTTCAAATTATATGTCAAAATTTCCCCGTTTGTTTGTGATGCTTCTTTCTTTTTTTTTTCCTTTTGATTCCTTTGGAACTATTGGTAGTGGTTGAGTCCTTTTTGCAGTTTTTCATGATGAATCAACTTTAGTTTCTCACAGTATGCTACTTATTTGTATCATTTTCTATGATTTCCATTATCATGCCTTACACCACCATTGAAGTAGAAGGAGCTTTTGTTTCATGATCAGGAATGTGGTTTCATTTAGCGATGGGCAGCCAGACAAAGGTAGTGGCATCCCATACTTCTATTTGACAACACTTGACCCAACTGCAAGCTATGCCTTGAAAGACCAGAGGTCTTCCTTCACCATCAGTGAATACTCTATTGGGACTTGTGGGAGCAAGGATCCCGAAAACCCTTCTTGTGCTAAAATCACACTCATTGGAAAGGTTGCTTGCTTGCTTTCTCTGTCATTTAATTCCACTTTCTTTTTTTCATATATAGATATATTGATGGTCAAATATGTTTTCCATTAACGTTGTTTCTGGTGTTTAGTTGGGATTACTAGATGGCAATTCAGAGGAAGGGAAGTTTGCACAAGCTGCCTTATTCACAAAACATCCCGAGATGGAAGGTACTTGTTCATGGATGCCTGGTTTTATTGCTGTTTCTTTTCAAAATTGACATTAAAAAGGGAACTTGTTAATAATTTTATTCTTTTTTCTTTTGCATTATTCATTTGCAGGTTGGCCTAAGGGTCACAATTTTCATATCTTTAAACTGGAAATAGATGACATATTTTTGATCAACTGGTTTGGAGGTCCTAAACCTCTTACTGTGGATCAGTACCTCAAAATCAATATGTTGTAAGTCTTTCTGAATCAGTACCAAATATAAATACAAGTATAATTATAATGGTTTACTTTTCTTTTTCTTTTGAATTTTCTGTCATTTCAGGAACAAAGACACCTACAATATGTGAATTGTATCTAATTTCCACTGTGTTTGGTTCCGTGGAGACAAAAGGTGTTCATCCAGCAACTAATTTCTTGTAAAAGGAAAATGTAAATAATATTTGTTTTTGTCTTCCTCCATCCATCTTGTATTCTGCCCTTTTCTCTTATTTGACAATGGGATTGTGAAATATAATTTTAATGGAATAAAATTTAAATATTTATTTGGTTATGTAAAATTAAAATGCAAATAAATCGATAACAATTTTTTTCATTTAAAAAAAAAAAAAAGATTTTACCTAACCAGCTGAATAATTATAAGAAAAAAGAAAAAAAGAACGGATAATAGACAACTGTCGTCAGAGTGTAGAGATACCGCAGCTCGGAAGCCCCTTCGTTCCGAATTCAATGCTCCAATGCTTCTTTCCGTGTACAACGATCAACTATTCTTCCCTTCAGTCTACCCTAAAACGTACTTGAAACCAACACATCCTCTTAGTTTCTTCATCTTTCCCACTCAAAGCTCCAAATTCCAGAAGGTACAATCCAGACATCTGCGTTTCCGACCTACCTTTGCTTTGGCCGCCGGCGAGGCTGATACCCGAACTCTGCCTCATTCTGCCATCCAAAGGATTACCGAGAAGCTTCGGAGCCTTGGTTACGTGGAAGAGGAGAAAGTTAAGGATAGAAGTAATGATAACAATGGACCGTCCCCTGGTCAAATATTTGTTCCCCTTCCCACCCAATTGCCCAAATACCGAGTTGGGCATACGCTTGACCCCAGTTGGAGCACGCCTGAGAACCCCGTGCCAAAACCTGGCTATGGAAATGCAATACAGAAGTATCACGAACTGAGGCGCGTGGTAATTAAGGAGAAGTATCAGGAAAGGTCTAAGAAAAAAGAGAATGTGCCGACTTTGGCTGAGCTTACACTGTCGCGACAAGAGTTGAAGAGGCTTAGGACGGCTGGTATTGCACTGAAGAAAAAATTGAAGGTTGGAAAAGCTGGGATCACGGAGGGAATTGTCAATGGTATTCACGAACGATGGAGGCAGTCAGAACTGGTGAAGATTACCTGTGACGACATTTGCAAGATGAACATGAACAGGACTCACGAATTGCTAGAGGTTACTCTTTCTATTCTCATATTTACACGCAGTCCAATTTGTTCTATCAATTTACTCTGTTAACAAATACTACCCAAATTTTTATTTGCCTTTTGTGTGAGTAGTGTGATTCTGTCAATTTGTGCAAATTTGCTCATTGTGAAGAGGCCGTTTGTTCCTACTGCTAGTCAGCTCATGTAGGTTTTGAAACAATTTTATCCCAGAATGACAACTATCTTTTGTTTGATTCTCAGAGGAAGACTGGAGGTTTAGTTATTTGGAGATCTGGATCTAATATATTATTGTACAGAGGAGTTGATTACAAGTATCCTTACTTCCTGTCTGATACACATAATGGTGGAGCAGTGGCTTCAACATCTGAGGAGGTTATCCCTGAGAGCTCGAACAAGAAAACATCACATCCACCTTTGATACAAGGTGTAGGTACTCCAAACAGAGTACGTTTCCAACTGCCTGGTGAGGCACAACTAGCTGAAGAGGCTGATCGTCTGTTAGAAGGACTTGGACCACGCTTTACTGATTGGTGGGGATACGAACCTTTACCAGTTGATGCTGATCTTTTGCCAGCAGTAGTTCCTGGATTTAGGAGACCTTTCCGTCTGCTTCCATATGGAGTGAAACCTCAACTGACAAATGACGAAATGACAATATTAAAGAGGCTTGGTCGGCCTTTACCATGCCATTTTGCTCTAGGTGAATGTTTTCCCAGTTTCCAAGTGTTATTCTAGTAAAATGCCTTCCTTTTTAATTTTCAAGTCTACGTTATGTCGTTATCTTTGCAGGCAGAAATAGAAAACTAAAGGGGTTGGCTGTGTCCATTATTAAGCTATGGGAGAAATGTGAAATTGCAAAGATTGCTATTAAGAGAGGAGTTCAGAACACTAGGAGTGAACTGATGGCCGAAGAGCTAAAGGTTGGGAGATTATCTTGAATCTGTTGAGCAATTCACTTAATGTGCAGCAGTAGAATCAAGAATATGTCGGAATGCAACCTAACTACCTTCCCTAAAAATTAGTTTTGGACTTATATTCTGCAGGATGTATTTTGCTAATGATTGTATTAGCCTATTAAATATAGTAATATCTATTTAATTGAAAGTAAACTCTTGCAGTTCCTAACTGGAGGAGTCTTGCTTTCAAGGGATAAGGAGTTCATTGTCCTATACAGAGGAAAGGATTTTTTGCCTGCTGCAGTTTCTTCAGCAATAGAAGAACGAAGGAAGCATGAACTTGGTGACAAAGGAAAGGGGACAAATAAGAAATTTTCCAGAACTGCTGTGCATGAGCAAGACCAGCAGACCTCGGAGGATGTTTGTGAAGATGAAAATAATAGTAGGAATGACGAGGAATTTGAACTTTCCTCTGAAGAAAGGAAGCTAAAGTCTGCTGAAGCAGCTATTGAAAGAACCCATGCCAAACTGTCTGAGGCACGTGTCTTTGATGGCCATAGTTTCCACTTATATTGCCTGTTCTTATGTCTTCCAAGTATTAACTGAGGTTTTACAGGCACTGGCAAAGAAAGTTCAGGCAGAGGAGATTCTAGCTAAATTGGAGAAGGATGAAATCTCTCGACAACTAGAAATGGATAAAGAAGATATCACCGAAGATGAAAAGTATATGCTGAGGAAGGTCGGGTTGAAAATGAAACCTTTCCTACTCATGGGTAAGTGCTCAGACATTGAGTCTTAAGCATGATATTGCATACATTTTACTCTTGAGTTCCCTTTCTGGATAGAAATTTTATTTTCTCATGCTCAGGCAGACGAGGAGTATTTGCTGGAACAATTGAAAACATGCATCTTCACTGGAAATATCGAGAGCTGGTGAAGATTATAATGAAAGCAAGAAGCATTGAAGAGGTGAATGTTGCAGCCCAAACCCTGGAGTCTGAAAGTGGTGGAATATTGGTATCTATTGAACGAGTTAGTAAAGGATATGCTATTATTGTGTACCGTGGAAAGAACTATACACGCCCTGGTTCTTTGAGGCCACGCTCTCTTTTAAATAAGAGACAAGCAATGAAACGCTCAATAGAAGCACAGCGACGTGAGGTAAAGTTTGGGTTTGTCTCTGGATTATAGAACATATTGTATCTGTGATTCACCTATCTGCATAGAAGGGAAAACCTGCAAAAGTTATCCACTTTTAACTGTTTCATCTTCTCTTCCCCCTCAATTAAAATTCTTCTTGCTACAGTATGGTTCCAAGAGGAAAAGGATTGTTATAGCTGAAAACCACTGATTTATGTGCTCCTGAAAAGAGCAATGACATTTTTTCAGTAGTCACAGTGAAACTGATTACTATTTCCATTCTATCATGTGTACATATATATATATATATATAAATTAATCTTTACTTTTTTGTTCTTGACAATTAATAAAGTCCTGGTGTTCAATTTCAGTTAAACCTTTTTTTTTTCTTTAATTAAGTGTTTTGGAGAACTCTGAAATATCATATTTAATTAATTTTTCTTTTAGTTTCTTTACAATATTACATCCATCTTGTCCAAATTGCTCTTACAACATTTCAAATTGTTTTGCAGTCTCTAAAGCTACATGTTTTGAAGCTTGTACGGAAGATAGACAACTTGAAGCTTCAACTGGTGGGTTTTCTCATCTGTCTACAGCTTTATTGATTTTAATAAAGATAAGAAATGACCAGCATTCTTTTCAAATAGGAGAATCACGAGGATAAAGACAACAGGGAATTGATCAACCAATCGAAACTAGAATTGGTAGAAGTTTCTTTCAGGCTTCAACCATCATGCTCTTGCTCTGATCTCAAGATGTTTCACGATCTTGCCTAATTAGTGCAGTTTAATTATGGTACAGGGCGAAGAACAGGAAATTAACAAAATCCAATCAGCTGAGTGTAGGATGTCAGTTGATAATCCCGAGTCTTGCGTCCAGTCCTTGTTAGGTAGCCAATCCGATGAAGAGGTGAAAATAACACTATTTTGCGTATTGTCCAATTTGGTGCCATGTATTTATTGTCACCACTTGGAGAACTGATATACATAGAACATACTATTTTGATTCTTTTAACTTCCTGATGAACCAATTGATGTTCTATATTCCTATTCTTTTATTTGATAATGTGAAAACAAATAAAAAACAAAAAACCCACCCACACAGCACACGCTGTTTATTGGGGTTGTAAGTATGAGCTTACCTCTGTTCTTACTGCTAGGTAATTCAAATTTCATTTGCTCATAGTCATGCACCTATTTATACTAATCAGAAGTTATTATTTTCTTCTGTTTGTGGGTATTTTTAATGTGAATATTGACTTTTTGACAGTTTTCACTTCTCTTTCTCATTCATTCTTCTTTTTCATTTTTAAATCACAAGTACAGGTTAGTAGAAGCTGGGGAGCCAATTCAACTTCTACTATGTCGAAGGATGCTGCACCGAGAAACTTTCTTGATTTTTCTTCACAAGAACCGCTGGGAGATATACAGGCGTATGAAGCAGATACCTTACCTGAATCAGTTGTAAAAGAAGACTCTGAAAAGAATTCACTTACTGATGGAACTGATTCTTCAGATGTAAGTTAAAACTATTTATTTTTGTTCACTTGTTTCCTTTTCTTTCTTTACTTTCTCTTTTTCCTATTAACTTTCCTCACACACAACTTGTGTTCCTAATTCATTTCTGACATATGCATGTTGATGATTTTAGGCTTACAGTGTTGCTGAGCCAAGACATCATGACATAAAAACTCCAGATTCCCAAAATGCTGTTTCAGAATCAGTCCGTAGTGTCAAGGAGAATGATTACAAACTAATCTCGTCTGGAGCTTCACGTCTTTCCAATAAAGAGAGGCTGCTTTTGCGAAAACAGGCCCTGAAGATGAAAAAGCATCCTCTGTTTGCCATTGGTAATAATCTTTTGACCTCTTGCAGCATTTATGTTTCTTTATTTTTCTTCCAACTCTTTCACAATTAATGTTGTTATACCTCTGTGTTAAATTTTGACATAATTTGTTGTCGAGCATCTTGTATAACTTTGCTTCTGCACTGAAATGTTGGAATCCTTCTGTTGGACTGTAGTTTCTGGTGTCTACCTTCTAGTTTGGCTTCTAGTTATGAACCAGAAAAATGATTGATCTTTTTTCTACTGTCACAAAAATTGTGGATTGAAGTTTTCAATCACTTTGGAACTCGATTTCATTTGGTATAACAAGAGGAAGTATGATTGCCAACTTAAGCCAGTTCTTTTTCAGGGAAGAGCAACCGAGTTGATGGAGTTGGTGAAGCTATCAAGACCCACTTTCAGAAGTATCCTCTTGCTATAGTGAATGTTAAAGGGAGAGCCAAAGGAACATCCGTCCAGGAGGTGGTTTTGAAGTTGGAGGTTGGTTTTTAGCAATCCCTTTCATCCGGTTATCAATTAGCTCATATAGAAAACTGATTACAATCATACTTCCTGACAGGAAGCCACCGGTGCTGTTTTGGTTTCTCAAGAACCAAGCAAAGTGATTCTGTATAGGGGTTGGGGAGCAGAGGAGGGACCAGAACCAGACCATAGGAAGGGGAAAAGAAAAAGAAATCCTAGCCGTTCAGATGGCAGAGAAAAAAAAGAAATCCCACAAGTCATATCTCCAGAGTTAATTTCAGCAATCAGACTGGAGTGTGGTTTGCAGTAAGGAGTCCATTTCATAGGCTAGGACTTTCGTCAGATAAACCAGGTACCAAAAATCTTGAGATGCATGATTTATCCATTTAGCTGATGCACCATTTACAAAATCTATTTACTATATATATATACCTTGGACTATATTCATATCACTCATCAGTTTTAGTTCCAAAAAAAAAAAAAAAAAAAAAAATTGATTTAGCACCTTAGTCATGGCCAAACAATCCATCTCCCTCTAATGTGGTGAATCACACACATTTCATATCCTTCCTGCTGTTTCTGGTTTTCCAGACATGTAGCACCTTGTACATATTCTTCACCACAGTAAATGTAGAAATCAAGACATGGAGTTAACTGAGACAGCAAATGTGAAAGTGAAAAAGAAAGTTTGTCCAGTTCTTTCCTTTTGGAAAACTTATTCAAGGTCGGACCTTTATGTCTGTATGATATGATGATCCCTCCTCTCTCTTCTTCTTCTTGTTATTTATTTTATTTTATTTTATTTTTCTGTGAGTAAACAAGTAGTGATGCTTTTCCCTCGACCGTGACTTGGCTGAGAGAATAAAACATTTTTTTTTTCTTTTTTTTACTCTGGTAGAGATTGGATGAAGGGTAAAAGAGGGAGTTAAAAACGTACAGGTAACGGTCTCTTTTATTGGCACAAAGTGAATTATTAAAAAAAATTGTACCTTTGCACATATTTGCCATTAATGAGTAAGCAACTGTGAAGAAAACAAAGGGGAAAGAACGTTCCCAGGAAGAGGAATCTGGTGGTCTTTTTTGTTCTACCTTTTCATGTAAATTTACGTCTCCTTTGTGGCATGCTTCCGCTTTCCAACAAAACGTCAGAAATACAATTTATGTCAGAAATCAGAAGGGAAGAATTTTTGCCCAAATTCCGAAATGTTCTTTACCTATTCCTCGATACAACAAATTATTAGCCCCCACCCCTTTGTTTTTTATGTTAAACTATTCATTCTAATTATAATTTTTTTTAATTAAAGGTGTTAATTTGATTTAATAAATTTAAAGATTGTTTTTTAATATATAAGATTAAAATAGGGAGGTTTTGTTAAAATGGATTCAATTACAATTTAAGTGTTTTTTGAGAGTTATTTTAAGTCACAAGTCAAGATAACTACGGAGAAATATATTTAGAAAGCATTTCAGTATTAAAAAAAATTATATTTTCAATAAATTTGGAGATAACTGTTAGTATCACGCGCAGGAGAAGAGGGTGGAGAAGACGGGAGATGTGTGATTTTCCTAGTCATGACGTGGGAAGGGATAATATTCGTGAGCGACACGTAGATAAAATATAATTTTTATTACATATATTATATTAATAACTGTTTTCAAGATATTTAAATTCTTAATAAATACATATACTTTATATTAATATATCAGTCCTTTTAATCCAAAAATAAAATATTGAGAAAAATATAATAAAACTCATGTAAATATATTAAAAAAAGAAAAAAGAAAAAGGAAGGCTAAAACCTCACGAGTACTTTAAGAGGGGGAGAAAGAGACGGCACGAAAAACATTGGAATGAGAAGGAACGTCTTGGGAGGAAGTGGGGGCAGAAGAGGAGAGTTGTTGTGTTCCCTTTCCCTTTTTAAGTTATATTTTAATTTTCCGCTATTTCTCTCTCTCTCTTCACTTTTTATTTCTTTCAACGCCAGAAACCAAAAGTAATCATAATGTCTTCTTCTGTCGCAGTCTGAGTCTCACCACCACCATTACCACCACCATCATCATCATCATTTCCTACTGCTCTTCTCCACAGCTATCATCATTGTTCCCACAACCACGCTGCCTGCATACCTCAATCCGTCATCATTATCCTCACCACCAACAACTACAAGGACAAACCTAAACATGATCATCATGAAAAGGAACCATCCTCTCAAACCTCTAATTCCTCCTCTTCTTCTCCTTCTTCTACTTCTTCATCATGATGATGATGACGACGACGACGACGACCTCTATGTACAAGTACTCCTCCTCCTGTTACCTATCCATGAACTCCAACTAATACTCTCTGCTCGCTTTCATCGCCTCGAGAAAATAGAAAAGGAGAAAAGACTCTTCTCTCTTTCTTCCTTCTTAAAACAAAGATTTATTTGAAAAAAAGAAAAGAAAAAAGACCTTCATCAAAGTCGTCTTGCTTTTGGGGAATCAAGCATCGTGGTCCGATATTTTGCTAGATCAAGCAAATAAAACTGTGCTTCTCTCTCTCTCTCTCTAGAATTCTCCACACCAATATTGTGTTTGTGTGTTTAATTTGTCTCAGCTGCTTTTTTTTTTTTTTTTGTTTGCTGTAATCCTGAAGACAATATTAGATCTCGATGTATTTGCTTATATATTGGTCGTCTTTAGGAAGTTTATAAGTCTGCTAGCTATATGTAGATTATGATACGATGGTTTGTGAGTGAGTGAGTGTAGTTTTCAAGTGTGTGCGCTTTGTTCATTCATCTTCATTATTATTATTTATTATATGAATTTGTTGGGCGTGTCTACCATTTATATCTTCTTCTTCACCGTGTTTGATTTTCTTAACTTTTTCTTTTTCCTGGATCGATGAATATGGATACTATATATATATATATATATATTTATGAGTTTCTGTTTTCTTATTTTTGTATATTCAGATCGCATTATTTTACTCATGGATCTTATTTCTTTTCCACCTTCATCATAATAGCTGACTTCTTCGTCTATTGTTTAATTACGTACGCTTTAATATATTGTTTCTTTGCGGAGATAAGATCTGGAAATTCCGACGCCCACAGTTACGATTATATATTTATTTATTTTTTCTCTTCAATTTCCTGGCCTTAGCTACCTAGGGTTTTAACTACCAGATTTTGAAACTCTTTCGTTCATTTATTCATCACTTGACATAACTGGATTGGTTGCAAAAGGGCGTGAAGAAAGAATCACATACTTTGTATGATCTCTAGTTACGTATACCCAGGCCGAGTATATATATATAATTTTAACTTTCTTAGTAATATTTTGGGCTCCTATCTTCTTTGATCTGTTGCATTCCGTATCTTGAAATTTAGTCGGAAGGCGACGTATGAGCTTTATTAGTTTTTTTCTCGTTTACTATGTATGTATCCATCCAAGTAAGTAATTCCTCCATATTCCATGCTGAAGCCAACGTACGTACAAAGAGCTTTAAATCCACACCTTACAGAAAAAAAAAAAATCTTGGTAGCATTACGAATACGAACACTGATAGGCTTGTACCTTTTCCCCCACACCCTCCTTCATTAATTGCTGATAAATATATATATATATGGTCCGAAGTCCTTTTTTCTTCAGTTTTCACTTCATATATAGGAGTTGTAGCACCAAAAACCGCATCCTCGCATAAATGCCAGATGAATGAAGTTATAATTACACTACTGGACTTGTACTTTCTTATTGCTCCTCGTGAATATTGTTTAATTTAATTTTTATCCATACAGTATAAGTTTTATCACTACATGTGCACACACCCATATACATTGATCAGTTTTATCAGGATTTTTGTCATAACTAGCTAATAGAGTCATGCCACTTAATATACATAAGCAACAACAGTGAAATCCAGAGAGGAGATCATATATAATGGAAATTAAGATGGGCTCCCCCCTGGCTACCAGTATGCTTTTTTGTGTCATCCATTTTGTGTTGTTGTGTATGTACATATGGGGTACATGTTTCGGTTTCCTGTGATTATTAAAGAAAATGGGTATATTTTTCTAAACTTATTCGGAAAGTTACATCATTCTAGTGAGAATATCAGGTAAAGGTATTGTTTTGGACACTGAGGAGTGAGGAGAGGACTGTTCATGCATAATAATATACTTCAAATTTAAAGCTTAGAAGAATGTTTCTTATTCTAGATATTATCATCAAGCTTTTGCACAAGTGTGAATTTAGATATTGGATTATTTAACAAATAAGCATCATTATAATCATACGCAAGTAGTAATATTATCTTAGATGCACTTTATATTCTTTGAAATGCACAGTGTTTATATTCTTTATAACATATTAGGAGCAGGTTTTAGGATCACTGTGTTTCTGCAGGGACAGCTTCTATATGATGTAGCAAGTGATATATAGCTTTTTATGATTGAAAATTGCAGGCAGTGGTGACTGCTTTTCTCAAGTACTACCAGATTTTTCCTTTTCTTTTCTTTCTTTTTTGTTTTTGTTTTTGTTTTCCGGTGGTAATGAATTTAAGTTTTATATGCGTTATCTCTGATTCCATATATTGAAATGGTATGTATAAATAGTTGATGGATGATAAAAAAGTCATGCGAAAATGTGGAATGACTTGTTGCGTAAGATAATAATAAGAATGATGACTACTACTCATCCTCATCTGAAAATGTTAAAAAGGGAAATAATACTGTCTCGAGCCTTGCAGTAATATACGCTGTGTTCCTTTTGTTTCTTCTTCGAACCAGAAGAAGCAATAATGGAAGAGGGAAAAATACATATATGTTGGAGAGTCGGAGCAGATGTAAAAGTCAAATCAACCCTGGAGTTTTATACATATGGCATTAAGTTGGTGTACTGATATTATTATTATTATACGGATTTACCCATTTTCACGGCGAAAACTTCCGACACATTAATGGTCGGATCTTTTTTAGGTAACTCTGGTGAAAACTGGTTTTCATTTTCACGGTTTCTGTAGTGGAGGCAGGAATTTCACAATTACCTTGAAAATTAATTTGGAAAAAAGAGTATCACTTTTTGTGCCCTTTGTTATTTACTTCTTATTCTGCCCTGTTGAAGTTTACTTTAGAGGCCAAAAAAAAGAAAACAACCTTGATATAGAAAGTCTTCATACTGTTAAAAACCTTAAAAGCTTTTAAATTTTAAAATTTTTAAAGATTCGTATCCCTTAAACTAAACGGTGGTTCAGATGCACCAAATAATCTGTGAATGGACAAAATTGGCCCAAAGAGAATGGGCTAAATATAAAAGGAAGCCCAAGTCTTTTTAAACGAGAGGAGAAAATGGATACAGCGCGAGTGGCCGATAGTATTATTTTAGCATCGAGGGGACCTCAAATAATAGTCAACCACACAATCTTTAAAATTCAGAACAAAATTCTTCCCAAACGCGAAACAGATATTTCTTACCTTCCTTCCTTCTGCTCCTCCTATTATTATTGCACAAAAGTTAACCAGAAATCTATACCATTTGATAATATTACAGAAGCAGTTTCCGCCATGACGGCTCTACAGGCATCCACATCTTACGGCGTCGGTTTCGCCGTCTCTTCATTCCCTGCTCCTCCCAGGACTTCTCCTAATCGCCGTCTTATCCTTGCTTCAGGTACTACTCCGGTGCACTTCAGTTTTCTTACTGGAATTCCTCCGCTTCCAATTCTGTTGGAAGTTCATTTTTCTTCTGAAATCCTTCGCCGAATCGTTTAGTTAGGCGTGAAGTTTAGAATTGGATTCGAAATTGGTTCAATGAACCAAATATGTTAAAAACTCTAGTTATTGTAATTTTGTGCTTTTCTTTTGTATATTCATGATATTGGACCTCTATGGTCTGTCACAGTAGTGCTAATGTTTGATTCTTACTTTGTTGATATTTCGAAGCGGAACCGTCTGAGAAATCTGTTGAAATAATGAGGAAGTTCTCAGAGCAGTATGCGAGAAGGTCTAACACATATTTCTGTGTGGACAAAGGAGTTACTTCTGTTGTTATCAAGGTATTACTTCCGTTTGACTCACCGTGCTCCGGCTGCTGATTTACTTCAAAAATTGTAACGAGTTATGTTTGATGGCTAGGCGACGAATACTAGTACTTAGACTGTTGGAGAATCTGATATTTTACTTGCGTTTGAGAACCAGTTTTCTCTGAATGAAAAGGCCGCTTGTGAAAGCCGTGAAAATTTGTGAAACATTGGTTTATATTTTATCTTAGTGAGTTACTATTGTATGGGTAAAATGGTTATCACTTGGAACCGTGAGTTTTAGGAATATCTAAGAATAGATACAGATGTGCCTATTGGATACTTGGGGTTATTTTTTTCTAGATGAATTGATGCTGAACTTTATGGAATTTTGGGAAAGAAAAGGATCATTATTCCTATTGATTGGATCATGAGTTTCATATTCATTTGACAGCTTCTTTCTATCTCCAACATTTCATTTTCACCTAAAGGGGGAAATGAGAATTTTCTTTGTGGAATTGGACAATTGCTGATTTTTGGCAAACTTCAGCCTATGCTCAACAATGGGACTGAGTATTTCCTACATGTTTCTTATATGCTTGATGCTCTAATTTTTTTTTTTATTAAGGTCTAGTTTTCCCTTGTGTTTTGGAACTGAGATACATCTGATCTTTCTCTCTTTTCTTCCTTCTTTTTTTTTTTCTTTTGTGTGTGTGTGTGTGCATTGTGATGTCTCTATTTGGATGTCCACACTCACAAGAACTAGTACTCTTCTCAAGTAATCTACTTTGAAATCAATTTCTTTCTTGTCATTAACAGGGGTTGGCAGAGCACAGGGATACATTGGGTGCACCACTCTGCCCCTGCAGGTATGGATCTATTTTTCAGAAACTTCGCTAAAGATAGTTCAACATCTACCAGTCGCAAACATGAAAGTAAAAAGTAGGGTATTCTATATGGTTTTGGTTGTTTTATTTCAGGCACTATGATGATAAAGCTGCAGAAGCTCAGCAGGGATTTTGGAACTGCCCATGTGTTCCCATGAGAGAGAGGTAAAGTGCTAAGTTTTCTTCCCTTTTCATTTCCATGCACATCTTCACAAATCATTCCATCCTTGTGTTCTGGGCTGATTTTATCTATCTCAGTCTTGCTTAGGATGTCTTTCTTTTCTTTCTTGTAAATGTGGTTCCTTGTGATCATCCAATGTTTCTGCCAGAGCTTGCAAATCTAACAACCTTCTGTAAAATCACTTCTCTTCTCCAACTCATTGGTCTTCAGATTGTGAGTGGGTAGGGATATAATGCATCCTTCTTGATTGGAGAAGGTTTAACGTAGGAATAAGTGCTCGAAGCTGCTGCAAAAGTCACTTTAGTTGAGTGTATTGCATATCTTTAATCCATTAGGCAATAGACAGACCCGGTGTACTTTGCAATTTCTCCTCTGATGTTTTCCTGCTGTGTTGTTGTTGTCCAACCTTTGCCTACTTCTCATGCACTGTTGATAAGAAACCTGTTGACTATCACTCCTGTGGCATTTGTTAGACTGGTTATCTTCTGGAATCATATTTCTATTTTATTCCTCAATCAACCCCTGCCCCTAAAATATATATATATATATTCGTTGCTGCAAGCCACGTGTCCTTGTCTTGAGACAATTTGCTGAAGTTTCTTATGGAAATATTATTTTGGCAGGAAGGAATGTCACTGCATGCTTTTTCTGACCCCGGATAATGACTTTGCTGGCAATGAACAGGTAACTCAGCCATATGTCCGTGGGCAGCCTGATGTTACTGCAATTGGGGCAACTCCCTTTTTTGGTTCTTGTTAACTGTCATCTCATGTCATGTGTTAAATGTTTTTGCCTTGCAGACCATCACAACCGAGGAGATAAAGGAAACGACAGCAAATATGTAATCCTTTTGGCTCATTATTTTTGCTTTACCTAATCAGCCTTTCCCCTATGTAAATGTTGATCAAGAATTCGATGTATGAAATCGTTTGCACTCTTTTCTCAAACTAAAGCAATGATAAGTCTCTCACCAGTGACTGAGATATAGGTAAGTTACTTATCTATGTATCTCCAGTTTTGAATGTAGGGGCGAGACAGTACTAGGAGAATCGCTCACTGTCTGTGTAAATATGCAGCGGAAATATGTACTCTAGAAATTTGACTCTTAATTCTTCAACTAACCTATCTTAATAATGTTAAGAGAATCTATCTAAAATTTTTACAGTTCGAGATATATGGTAAAAGTAGAAGGTCTCGAAAATATTTTAAAAAGAAATAATTATATAATAATGATTTAAAACCTAAAATTTATAAAATATGAGGGAAAAGTAGAATTGCATACGAAAGTAATGGACCAAGTGGTTAACAAGGAGGGATGTAAATTTCATCCTAACTGACTTGGTAATAAGTTTTCTTAATTTAAGTGAAATATTTTTACATGACTCACGTATACAGAGAGTTTTCATAATTGTATATAATTTAAGTGAGGTATCTTTACATGACTTATGTTTAAAATTTGGGACCAAAGTTTTCTTTCGATCAACCCACTTCGAACGAAGAATATAATTTAAGTGAGGTATCTTTACATGACTTATGTTTAAAATTTGGGACCAAAGTTTTCTTTCGATCAACCCACTTCGAACGAAGATTAGTTTAGATGTAAATTTGGTTTAAAAGGAACTCTCATAATTTAAGTGAGATATCCTTACATGACTCATGTATACACAACTGTTCCAGTAAAGATCAATTCGCTCGAACGGGATGCTCTCATGATTTAAGTGAGATATCCTTACATGACTCATGTATACAACTGTTCAAGTAAAGATCAATTTGTTCGAACGAAGATTAGTCTATATACAAATTTGGTTTAAAGGTGTCTGAGTTTCCTCCCGCAAGGATCAACCCAATTCGAACGAGGATTAGTCAGATATAAATTTGGTTTAAATGTAATTTCTTAAAATTAGTTTAGATGTAAATTTGGTTTAAAGATATCTTCTTATAATTACACTTACGATTAGTGTAGATGTAAATTTAGTTTAAAGCGCCTTCTCATAATTGAGATCTAAAATTAGTCTAAATGTGAATTTAGTTTAAAGGTAATTTAGGATTAATTTATATGTGAATTTGATTTAAAGTTGTTTTTTATAGGACACCCTTACTTTAAAAAAAAACAAAAAAGCAAGGATGTGGTTTCATTAATATTAACTTACACAAAGGGGTAAAAGTCTCTTATTCAGTCTCACTCTGCTCTCTTTAACCCCCACTTCCTATTCAGGACTCCTTCTCCTTTGTCCTCCGCTACTTCTCTCTAACTAACTTTTCCGTTCTTCCCACTCCCCTCATTAGAAGGGTTTTTTTTTTTCCTTATTGTATTTCCTTCTTGCTAGGGAGCTCGATAAGATGTCTGAATATCTCGTTTTATGTCTTCGGATCATGTGTAAAACGAGATTGTAAATTCGATTAGGTCTGTCTACAGGAGACCTTTAACTGTGGGATTTTAGCTCATTCGGAGGAGAGATAAGAATTAAAAAGAAACCAGTTCTTGAACTTTTCGGGGAGACTGAAAAAAGAATGGAGATGTCCAGAACTCAGGTGACCATCACCCTGGGAAGCTCCGGTCAAGTATATATACATTTCTTACTCTTATTATTCTTATTCAATTGGGGCACAATCTGTGGTTTTGACCTGGGTATTGGTTTTTTTTCTCTTTCTCTTCCCGTCTTCAATCTTGAACCAATTTGTTAACTTTGTAATTGCGAAGCGGTCTATTTGGTTTTGGTCAGATGAATTTTAATTCTGTTTCCCGGAACCATAATAATATAATTCCTTTAGATCATCGAATCGTATATTTCTCTTGTAAATTTTGGTTGTTTTTAATTTGCAGAAGGTGGTAAAGAGGCCATGGCCCATCTCTGATAATTTCTTGGGTGATACTTCGACCTCATCAGGGAGCAAAAGATCTTTAGCAGATAGAAATGCTCAAGACTCTTTATTTACCGCCAATAAAAGGTACGCTTTTTTTTTCACCTAGGTTTTGGATGATTAATATTGACCTTGTTAACTTAAGGTATTGGGAAATTTTCTTTAATTTCTTTGTTGTGATTTGGAACACTTTCTCAGACTGCGAGGGGATGCAATCCCATGGAGTACTAGATATGATGTCTCTGCTGGTAATACCTTAAAGTTCTATTGACTATATCTTAACTGCTATATTGAATAATAACGATCATAACAATAAAGAATAATGCTGTGCCAGATGATAAGATTAGTGGAAATGACCTCCGTTTGAAGCTTTTACGCAAGAGAATGGATAGGAAAGTGAAACTAGAGCAGCAGAAGAGGATTGAACGTTGGGAGAAAATGCCAAGAACCATTGAATCTTCAGAACGGCCTGAAGGATCCTTGTTGAGAAATATTCCACCAACAAGAAGAGCTGGTGAACCACTTCAGATGGTATCTTTACGAAGTTCTTACAGTTCCCCCTATATGGATAGACTAAGACCAAAATCCCAAGATAACATTCATAGGGTTTCTGGTGGCGTGTCATCTGCAAGGCCTATTGAGGTGCTTCGATTGCCATCATCAAGGCCAATTGATGCTCCAAGGATTGGTTATATGATGCGTGCCAGTCTTTTGGACCCTTCCCATCCAAAGGCCTCTGCATCAATGTCATCAGTTATGACTTCAAACACGAGAGCCAGCCTGGATATGTGCAAGCCCATCAAGGAATTCCCATCTGCAAGCAGTAGCATACCAAGGAGCACATACCCTGTATATTCCCTTTCCCTGCAACTTTCATTCCAAATTTAATAGAAACCAGTTTTTACTTCCACGTTAAATTAACAGTTGACAAAACTAAGCATTTTAACTCATCTAATTCTGTCTCCTTTTCTAAATAAGTTTGTTTGTAGTTCCAAGAAAGTTGGTATGCTGTGATGTTAATGCGCCTGAGTTGAATAGTTTGTGTTCTTCCTTTTTCTTGTTCTTTTTTTTTGGGAGAAATATCACTGTTTTACCAGCCCCTCTTATACTGCTATGTAACGATCTTTCCTTGGTGTTAAATAGGAAGAACCTCTGACTGTGAGTAGTCTATTGCATTCACTTGGTTTGGGGAAGTATGCCATCCATTTTCAAGCTGAGGAGGTAAGGGAATTGTTTCAGTTAAATGCTCGTAACTACATACAGGGTGATATCCCAAATATGATATACCTTTTTTACACACATCCTTATCACACTCTCAACATGGGTCAAATTGACATCAAACAATTATAGGTTTGCCAATCTATGTAGAGAATGTAATTCATTCTTATCTTGGGTTCATTCTGACTGTGAACTTCAGATGTTATTCATGTAATGGCTTTACAACATTTATTTTGTCTCATAGATTGACATGGCTGCACTGAAACAAATGGGAGAACGCGATCTGAAGGAGTTGGGGATACCAATGGTAAAGTTACTTTCTGAAAGCATATAAGAAATTTCATTCATTTTTGTCTCTGGTTAGTTATTGAAACTTCAAATCTGCTTTCTTTCTTCTTAGCACCTTTTTATATGATTATCATGAATTTGTTGGCTGATGAGTGCATAAGAATTATGTCCACGAAGTCCCACTTTTGCCATGGTAATTTTATTATCAAGTAGAATTCTGATTTTTAAGTCATTTTGATGTATAGGGACCAAGAAAGAAGATTCTCTTGGCAATGTTAAGCCGATCAAGACGACCTACTGCTTTGCTGAGAGCAGTCTAATGTGGAAATTGAGATTGAAAGATGTGTAAGTTTCAATGTATATTTTTCTTTTTTTTTTTTTTTTTTTTTTGTTCAGCCTGGGAATGAAGATCTGAAGGTAAAGTTCTAAAATTTGTAGCTAGTCATTGGTATGTATTTCGCAAGGCATTTCACTGCCATGTTATATTCTGTTGAATCAATACAATACAATAAAAAAAAATTAAAGCCTGAAATTTTAAAAAATTAGTATCTTTTATAGGAAATGTGGTTCATTGTTTTAAGATTACAGAAAGGTGAGATGTAAAACATAATTACATGTAAATATTCATTATATGTAATGGGGAGAATGGGGAATTGATTCTAATAAGCTTTGATAGAAGGGGTGGTAGGCGGTGACGTAGCGCGATCCTTATTTGCACAATCTTTTCCTTTCCTGGAGGCCAAGGCATCCAAAAACCTGTTGTTGACCTCCCTTATTTCCCTAGTCAGAGTAGAAGATGACGATGACTTGGGTTTGCAATGGTGATCGGCTGGGAATCGATGTTTTAAGCAAACCTTGATCTGACAAATTTTGCAGGTACTGTTATTGGAGAAGGTCAAAACTTCTCTGCACCGCTTCACGGGGCACTTGGGCTTCTCTTTCTTCCCTGGGTTACAATCCCCAGATTTCTCGTGCTTCTCCAATATGCGTTTCTCATCTTCTCCGTGATGCCCCGTGGTCTCAATTGCTATGGAACACGTTTCGCAGATTACAACCTTCCGGCTATTATAGTCCGCTTTTGGGCAGTCATGGGATCCGGACGATTTATGGTCAAGACAGAACACCTGCAAATTAATAGAGAAAAAACAGAAAAAGTGTTTAGATGGAAGCTAATCTTATACGATCAATTCTGTCTGGAAGAAAACCTTCAACATATTTACATGAAGGGAAAAACTTAATAACTTAATGGTATTTACCTTTTGACAACCATCGCACTTGAAGGGGAGAAAATCGAGTTGATTGCAATCAGAAAGTTGGCAATGACTTCCTAAATCTGGAAAAGCTTCCGTTCCTCCGGCTGCCATATACTCCTTCCTCCCTTCCTATTATCTTCCTCTAATAGTTTTGTTGAACGCACGAACAAGAAATTCCACAAATCTCTCAATTCAATCGCAGAAAACACCGCCTGTATATAAGTAACGAAAGGTATTTGTAAATCCCACCTTGGCTTGGAGCACAAGTCAAATTTGATCGTTTTTTCCGTGATTTTATGACAAATATAAGATGGCTAATAAAAAATAAAATGGTCGGGCGCTTAAATAGAAACCCGCGGATTGGTGCGTACGCTAAGTCGTCATTTAGTCCTTACGCTCTGTTTTTTCTTATTTCCGCGTAAGTGGGTCGGTTTCACCAGATTATTCCAGAGTTTACCAAATACTTTCTTCCTTTTTGACTATTGGGCCTACACTTAAATGGATCAGGATATCAAGAGCTATTTGGCCCAAATTTGGCTATAGTCTTGTCGTCAGAATATATATATATATATATATATTTTCTAAAAAACTTGAAGTACAAATTTTAAATAGTTACATGTATGAATAAGAATTGAACTGAATTAAACTCTTAATCTCGAACTTTTCACAATATACAATACACAATAGGGAGTTTAACACGATTTGATTTTAGTTTATGGTTAACGAACACAAATAAAATATGGAAAATATATATATTTCTCCTTCCAACTAGTTAAAAATGGTGATTATGTTAAAAAGAAAATAGTGTAACAAAGAAGATGAAGATGGCATAGAATGGAGGGAGAAGGCATGATTGAAAGGACAGAGGGGATGGATGATGCCAAATTGTAAAGAAGCCATCATTTTCTTCTCTTTCTTTCTGTAAAGCTATACAACCATATTAATATTAATGGATTCTTCTTTCTCTCTCACACACACACATAGCGTATTCTACATGATCTGCTTTTTAGAAAAAAAAATTTCTTCCCAGTACTCCACTACTGAAATACCTTACTTTTTTCTTTTTCCTATTTAGACGTCCAAAACTAACCAACCAACCTATATATATATATATAATCATGAAGAAGAAAACAAATCAATTAATACATGCGGTCAAAAAAGATAAACAGGGAGAGGCAAGACAAAAGTGAAAAGATGAGTATCATTCGTTTAGACCATTACTAATATTATTATATATATATTCAATCTAATAGCCAATAGTAACATGGTATGTTTTCTCTTACCAAAAAAAAAAAAAATGGTATGTTTCCAATGCATTTAGATAAAAAAGAAAACAAAATCATTCCAAAATAAAGTTAAAATCAAACCTTATTGATAAATGAAGAATTATTGTTATTAAACAAAGGGGAGAATATATATTAATATAAGTTAGATTAGTCTTTAATTTAATAGTAATAAAGGTAATGATAAAGACAGGAGTATTTGGAAGCTTTTCTTGTTTGTTTTTATATTGCAAAGAAGCTTCAAGATTAAGGCACCGCACCCAATAACAACAATAATAATAATAATTGCATCACGTCCGTATACCACACTTTCCATGCACCTTTTTACTGCCCCAAAACATTAACATTAACATTATAATTAAATTGATTTTGACGAACCATAACCATAAAATACAAAGGAGGAATCACCCTTGATAAAAAGAAAAAAAGAAAAAAGGTAATAAATAATGCGGAACCTTTTTTTGGGAGAGAAACATGGAAGACAACCAACAAAGGCCAACAATTGTCTGAGATGAAGAATACCTTCTTTCTCTTCGGATTTGACTCTCTCTGTATTTTTCTACCGTTTGTTTTATTCCGGTCACAGACAACTAAATTATGTCTTTCCTCTCAAATTCTCCTCCCGTGACCGCCCTATTCCCGGATCTCCATTTTCCCTTTTATGTCTGAAATGATTTTTATCAGAAGCAGAGGGTTTTCTGTTTACTAATTCAGGTGAGGGATGGGGAGTGGCAAGCACAGGTGGAAAATATACTTTCACAGGTCCCCTAAGCAAAACCCTCCTAAAGAATTTCTCTGTCCTATTTCTGGCTTCTTAATGGCCGACCCTGTCATTGTCTCTTCCGGTCACACCTTTGAACGTAACTCTGTGAATGCCTGCAACTCCCTCAACTTTAAACCCACCCTCCCCGATGGTTCCCTTCCTGATTTCTCCACCATCATCCCAAACCTAGCTCTCAAGTCCACTATCCTCAACTGGTCTCAATCTTCCCTCTCAAACTCTCCCAAACCCCTCGACTTTTACACTGCCCAAAATATTGTTACCAAATTAATCGCGACTTTGCCAGTTTCTACGAATTCTCAATTCCAAAAACTCGACTCGCTGGTCTCTGCAGAAAACAATGTTTCCTCCAGCTCTGAAGAATCTGTGGCCGCCACGGTTAACGGACCCACCACTCCTCTGTCTCTCACCACTCGCCCCTCTTGTTATTCTTCATCTTCCTCATTCTCCGACACCGAAAACTCCAGCCTTCATTCGCTTGAAGAAGACGAGTTCGTTGCCAAACTCAAAAGCTCTCAAGTGTTCGAACAAGAGGATGCACTGGTTTCTCTTCGGAAGCTGACCCGAACCCGTGAAGAATCTCGGGTTCATCTCTGTACTTCTCGACTACTCTCCACTCTCCGGTCACTGATCACCTCTAGATACGCGTCCATTCAGGTGAATTCGGTTGCAGTGTTAGTGAATTTATCCTTGGAAAATGAAAACAAGATAAAAATGGTCCGGTCAGGCATTGTTCCGCCTGTAATTGATGTTCTAAGGGGAGGGTTTCCCGAAGCCCAGGATCATGCTGCCGGTGCCCTATTCAGTTTGGCGCTTGACGATCAGAACAAGACTGCAATAGGGGTCTTAGGAGCGTTGCCGCCCCTTCTCCACTCCCTCAGGTCCGAGTCTGAGCGCACTCGGCATGACTCGGCTCTCGCTCTATATCATCTCTCTCTAGTTCAGAGTAATCGGGTGAAACTAGTGAAGCTTGGGTCTGTCCAGGTTCTGCTGGGCATGGTGAAATCGGGTCACATGGTAAGTCGGATTCTGTTGGTACTGTGCAATTTGGCGGCAAGTTTGGAAGGAAGGACAGCAATGCTTGATGGGGGTGCAGTGGAGTGCTTTGTGGATATTCTAAATCGGGGTGAGTTTGACTCGAGTTCAACCCAAGAAAGTTTTCTTGTGACTTTGTATGGGTTGAGCCACGGGGGCTTGAGGTTTAAGGGATTGGCTAAGGAGGCTAACGCCGAACAAGTGTTAAGGAAACTGGAGGATGATGTTCAAAGCGAAGGAGCTCGAGAGAAGGTGAGGAAGATTCTGGAAGTGCTGACTCAGAAGGACGAGGAGGAGGAGGTAGTGGACTGGGAAGAGTTGCTTAATTCTGACAATGATAAGAGTTCAAATGTAACATCAATTGGGTCGCAATTCCAGGGAAAACCAGGCTGAGTGTTTTTTTTTTTGAGTTTCTGGACATCTAATCTTTGGGTATGGGTTTGTAATTATGGTGCAAGTTTTGCATAGTTGTTTTATGCTTGTGCAGATTTTATTTTGCTCTTGGTGATTCTTGTTTATCTCTCATCCACATTGATTTTATGGAAGATACAGGTGTAAATAAAGAGATGAGTGTTAAATGTATTTGAAAGAGATGCAAAAGATTGAACTCATCTTTTTCTTCCCCCTCTTTGAAGTGCTAGTTTTGTTTTTCTGGTTTGGTATTTGATATACTGGATTCTTGGATCAATGTTTTCACTTTTCTGGTTTTTGGTTCACCTCTCCTCTTACTTTCCGTTGGTTGATGGTTCAGGCTTCAGTTGTTGGTACAATTGAATTTAATAGTTCTATTTTGTGGTGTTATTAATGTGATATTGATAGATATGTCCTTTGTAACAGTGGAGATATTTGGGAAGGGACTGTTCTTTGCTCTCCTGATTATGTTATTAGATTGGAAATAATATTCTTATCCGTACAGAAATGTTGAGGTGCTATAATTGAATTTCTGCATCCACACCTTTGATGTCTGCTACTGAAAAATGGTCATAGAAAGAAAATGACAGTAACTATCTTAGCATAATCCATGTTGCTGCCATTTTCTTACTTAAGAAAAGAGAAGTTTTCTTTGGTTCTCAAGGGAGATCAAAGTTTTGAGAATACTTGAAGATATCAAAGCAGGTATGAGTTCCTCATTTACAGCTTCCTATTCACGAGCTTAAATTAATAGTTCTTGGACAGATTTCAGAGCAAGAAAATGTGGTCAGTTTCAAATGGAAGCACAGTGATCAGAAATTTTGCTTCTGGTCCAGTAATTTAGTCTGCAGAGATAACTTTGGGTTGTGCAAATATATTTATTATGAATTAGAAGTTGTCTCCTCAGTCTGACTACTGTTATCTTTGTTCCCCAATGTACTTAAAACCTATCCTTCTCTGTGTCTCTTCTCCAGAGATAGGAAGGTCTAGGGAGAGGAGGAGGAGGCATATCAGGAATGGCAGCGATTCAAGGGAAAGGAGCAATTTCTCAATGACTGGCATAGGAATCTCAATGCTAAAGGCAAGGCAAAACAAGTGAGTCTGTATGCTATTGAATTGTTTTTCTTGGAAAAAAAAACCCTGTCCTTTTCTTTTTATATCACAAAGATGTTTCAACTGTCTTTGTCATCTGTTGTTAAAGAATGCAAGATAAGAACATTTAATGCCAACATTATTGTTGCATGGACTGGAATATATGTATATATATATATATATTTATATGCAGCAGAATTGATCAAGGCAGTAGCATCTTCCAGAATAAATATACACCCAACCTAACCTATAACCTTTACACTGTCATTTTTTTTGTGTGTGTGTGTGTTTGTGGTCAACCGGGGGTCTAAACGGTTAGTTCTCTAAATGGGTTATTTAAATTATGTTTGTTCACTTTTGTAAAGTACCTAAAATATTGAAGGAGGAAAAATCGTATGAAAAGAAAATTATATTTAAATTTGTTGGGGTGTCAACCCATGTCCCACATCTGAAGATAATGCTAGAAGTGACTAGCATATAAGAGTTCCACTAACTCCATTAGTATGAGGCCTTTTGGGAAGTTACCCAAGAACAAAAACCGTGAGGGCTTATTAGGGCCCAAAGCGGACAATATCATACTAATGTGGAGTTAAGTGGTGGAAGCCCAACCTTGTGGGTATATGTGGGCCCAAGAAGTGGTATCAGAGCTTAAGGTTAATGGGCTTGTTTGTAAGAGATGTGTGGGGAGGCCCTCATTCTTGAAGACCTAGCGATAATGGGTGCCTTGTGCCGCCTTCTGTGTTGAAGGAGCGGCAGTGGTACGATTTTGTTAATGGGCTTGTTTGTAAGAGATGTGTGGGGAGGCCCTCATTGTTGAAGACCTAGCGATTAGGGGTGCCTTGTGTCGAAGGAGCGGCAGTGGTACGATTTTGTCTAAAGGGAGATCCACGAGTATGTGGTCCTTGGTTTGAGGGGAGGATTGTTGGGGTGTCAACCCATGTCCCATATATGAAGATAATGCTAGAAGTGACTAGCATATAAGAGTTCCACTAACTCCATTAGTATGAGGCCTTTTGGGAAGTTGCCCAAGAACAAAAATCGTGAGGGCTTATTAGGGATATCATACTAATGTGGAGTTAAGCCAAACCTTTTGGGTATATGTAGACTCAAGAAAATTGAGGAGGCCATTGGGAAATAGTAGTGGTGTTGGGATATCTGCTTTTGTCTTTTTTTTTTTTTCTCTTTGTTTTTCTGAAAAGTCCTGTTTTATTGTGTCTGAACCTCGTCAGTTGTCATCTTTTGGTGAAAGGAGTAAAAAAAAAGAAAAAAAGTGGAATTGTCCAGAAAAAAGTGATGGTTAAAAGGGTAAAGAAAAAGCCAAAGTCTGTGTGTATATGTATACCAGGGGAACCTTCTCGGAACAAACGGTTGATGAATTAAATTTTCTTGTCAAATTTTTATATTTTTATATATCATAGAAAAAATGAAATTAGAATGGAGTATTAAAATTGATGTGTCTAAAAGAGAGTAAAATCCAACTGCAAAATTTCTTTTTCAATAAAAACAATTTCCACACATTTATTTATTCATCCCAAAAGGGTAAAAACATAAAGTGGTTGGCATCACAATTTGATGGGCAGCAGATGTAAATGAAATCCCGGAATTTAAAGCCACTTTCTATAACGAGTCAACGTGGACGGTGAGATCCGCTTGTTTTTTTAATTTTCTTTTTCTCTTTTACTGCGCAATAGAAACCAATATATATATATATATTTCTTGTACAAAACCAAAAAATTAATCGCCGAATACATATACATTACTCAGAAATACTTGTATGAACAATAAATTTTTTGTTTTAAAAAAGGCCAAAAGAAAGAGCACAAAAGGAGCTTTGAAGCAAGGAGAATATTTGGCAAAAAGAAGAATCACATCAACATGGTGTATTATATTCTGCATTTGGTTTTGCTAAAATAAACTAAAACCACTCTCCATTCAATAGTATACATATATTAGATTATGAAATTTGTCACCGCCACAAAAAGAAAAAGAAGAATCGGAAAGTAACAAAAATTGAAATAAATGCAATCGGTTTCAATTCATTACTCTCATCTGTCGTCATTCTCAGTAATTGAAAGCATCGCATCTGCGCCTTATCTCTCCTCCTCTCCGTCCGGTTTTGACGCCATACTCGCTCAGCTTCTGCATTGCTTGAGCAAATGCCTTGAAGAACGCATTCTGATCTCTTCCGTACAACTCCGCATAAGGCCTCGTCCGTGGATCCGATTGTAGGCCTCTGTCCGACGACAATAGCCCAATGCCCCTCGGTAGATTTTGATAGTACATGTTGTCGAATTTGTTGGGAGTCATTACATCGTTAAACACGGATAGTGTTGGATTATTCCGGAAATCTGCACATGCATTTCTCAGAGCACCGGCGAACCTCGGGTTGTACGAGGGATCAGTTTGTACCGTCTTGCTGTAATTGTAAATGTTGGAACTGAACTCCTTGCAGTGCGAGAAACCGATTGTGTGCGCACCGGATAGGGCCACCATTTCCTGCACGGTAAAACCTCTGGATTCGAAAATCTTAAGGATTTCATCCATCGACATTGTTGGTCTGGGTAGATTTCCCTCAACCGTCGAAGCCTTGGACACCAATCCGTCTTTGCGGCCTAATTTCACAGGGTAATAAGGCCCGCCGGCCATGGTGACGAGGTTCCTGGTAGCGACGGCTAATATATCCGCACAGGAGACAACTCCAGGGCAAGCGAGCTCGAGGGCAGACTTAGCCCTTACAACAACATCGAACCCATCACCGGGGAGGGAAAGGTTGATATCGGCATCACGCTCGGCCTTGTTAAAAGGAGTGGAGGAAATGAGGATGGATGCATCGCAGCCGAAAACAAAGCAGTCGTGGAAGAAGAGACGGAGAGTACCGGCAGCGGTGGTCGGAGAGCTGATCTGCTTATTGGTGGTAGTTTCTTGCATGATCTGCTCGAATCTCGGACATCTTCTCTGGTAATAGTTAGTAGAGAGGTAAGGCTGATGACTGTAACGGGATTGAGACTGGGACGACAGTGAAGGCGTGAATAACAGTGATAAGAGAACCAACAATGGCGAAAACAAAGCCATTATCTGAAAAATTGTGTTGTCAGAAACAAAGGGCCACCACAGCTATTCCCTTTAGTTCCTTCTTCAACCAACAACTCTAGCGCTCTATCTCTCCAGCACAAGCGAAGGAGAAGAATCCAGAAAGCTAAAAATGAAAAAAGTGCGTTTGCTTCTTTCTAGATATCAGATTATAGAGAGAGAAAGAGTGGAGAAGGAAAAAAAAAAAAAAGGCATTAAAAGGGAGTATTTTCTTTTGAAGTGGGGAAAGCGCCTAAGCAGTAAGCAGGCAGAGGAAAGGAAATCGAAGGGGGAGTAGGTTTTCGGGTGTGAGCATGTGCAGGGACAGGAAGAAATTAGACGCGTGGAGACCCATAGGAGCACCAATCACGGGACGTATGAGCTGTGGGGGGGAGGGTAGGGTCCAACGAAAGTTGGCACGTCGGTGGTGCATGTGTTGGTGCGTATGGAGGTCCATGGCCAGGGCAAACTGTGTATTGTAAAGAAAAAAAATGCTGAAGCTGAAATGAAGAATCAGACAAAGAATGATGAAATGATGTAACGACTATACTCAAATAATTATTGGAAGAGTTCGAATAAATTCATTAATTAGTAAGTACAAGATTTATAATTTAGAAAAAAAAAATCTCTAAATTCTTTTACTAAATTCTCCAAGATCAAGTAATGAAAATAAGAGGGAGGAAGAAAGTAAAGAACGAGTTTTCCGGCGTGTATTCGGAGCACTGGTGTCCTAAATGAAACAAATCACATGATCGACCATCTTTCCATTCAATTTTGTTAGTTTAATAAACTAATTGCGTTGAAGTCTCCAATGAGAAAGAATATTTTGTATTTTGTGTTTCTCCCTTTATTATTATTATTCTGGGAGAGAAGAACAATCTGAAAAGAACAAAGAGTGGGAGTAAGGACTATTCTATCCCTGTAAGGAATCTCATTACTTATGAGAGAAATGAAACAAACTCATAGGAACAATGAACAGAACAGAATCAAAAAGCCTTTTTTTACATCCACCCACTAATATCATATCTAGTAGTAATTTGTTTCCTGCACTCTTAAGCTTTTAGTTTTGTCAGTAGTGACGTATGAGTTCCATTCATTCTAGATATAAAAGCAATCAGACAGAGTAAAAGTAAGCACACCACTACAAGGGAGGAAAAATTGCAATTGTTAATGTCATTATCAATTGCTATGCCCCAGTGGAAAAAAATCTCGCAAAAATCAAAATTCCTACATCAGTAATGAGCTATTGTACACAACATGAATGGGTTGATATCTAAAAGAACCTGTTAGAACTTTCAAGATTCAAAGAGAATCACAAAGCTTTACGCAAGGCTTGATGATCTGAGCTTATCTGGATATCTTTGGTATATACGTTCGTCACAGCAAAAAGCACCAGTACAAACACTACTTGCGCACTCATAATCCCAAAATGACTAATGCTGTTCCCAATTTCCATCCAGCTTCCTGTATTTCGGACCTGCCAACCATGACAATAACCCATTTTGTTCATCAATGAAATTATCTTAGTACCTCCATTTGACTACTTAGAAAACCACTCCCCTATTCCTACAAGAAACCTGAATCCTTGTATTCCAATTTTAACATAGTTTATAAAAACATGCACACGAGATTTGCCAATGACTATGAACCAGAGGATAAATAAATTTTGTTCGTAGGCCAATCAAGAAATCATTTCGCCTGTTGTTCACAAAAGAAAGAATATTTCTCCCTTTACTCTCTTATGAGTAGAGAGTAATAAGAAACCTTCAGCTCGCATAGCCACCATTGAAAACTAGTATCTAAATCTTATAAGATCATGAGATATAAGCAACAATGTATTATCAACAAAAGGTTATAAAATATGAAAACCGGAGTATCAAATAAATAAGGAAACCTACCAGGAAAAAGAAATGGATCGTCATTACATCTGAACACAAAATCACAAGAAAATAGCACCCCAACAGCGGAACCCGAATTAGCTTGGTTATTGAACTAAACGCACATCTGCATTCATGTCCAGAGTAAGAGTTGTTAACGTAATGCCTTGCCAGTGAAACACCAAAAAGTGGTATGAATAAATTTAATAAAACAACTAACCCCACTATATATACTTGTGAGGCTTATAATACAAAAGACCAATAAACACTTTCATCAGTGTTATAAACCTCTAAATTTTTGGTCAATCACAAACTATTTTCAAAGTTTCTGACATTTGAATTGTTTTTTTACAGAACAATCTTCTCCATGCTTCTCTGAGCCAAAGGTTTATGTTATAATCAAATTTAGAGGCATCTTTTCTTAAATGTCAATAATGATAGTTTCTAAAATTTATAAGGTAAATGTTGAAATGGCATTTAAGTTTCAAGCTTTTACCACTATGGTCTTTAGAAACATTCTATACATATCAGAATAAACAGCCCTCACTAAATTCAAAATTTTGGGTTCAGAGAAAAAGAGAGTGAACAGTGGCTTTATGCAATCTATTGGAAATATTTTTTTGTTAACATCATGTAATGTAAGGAAATTTCAAGACTAGCAAAAATGTAAGGAAATTCCCATTATAGAACAGTTACTCAAGAGAAATGTACATGACTTACATGACAAGGATGAAAGGTACCAATAACTTAAAGATAAGGAGAGCTGCCATCAGAAATGGCTGCAAATTGAAGAAAGAAATTATTAGATTGCAAATAGGAACAGAGAAGAGTCCCAATTAGCATCCACTTACACTGAAAATTGTGATGAACCGATAAACAGATGAAATCTCAAAACTTGCTATACTAGCAAAATTTCCAGTTCCGAAGAATGCAATATTGAAGAACACCATCTAGACAAAATGATCACACAGTTAAAGCATGTATTATAATGTCAATTGAAAGAAGAAATTTGCATACACACTTTTTGAGGTGTATGAATTTTACAGATTTTGTCATGGAATTATGAGAATAAAGAAGGTTGTCACTTACAAAAGTCAATGGAATTCTCATATCAGAAAGCTGTAGGCATCTCTCATCATGTTTGAGAATATTGTGATCCTCCATTGAAGTTGAAGATATGTTTGGCTTGCATATATATTTATAAGCATTCTCAAACAGTATCCAAGCTACCAATGCAAGAGCAAGTGAAGAATAAAACAGAGCTTCATACCTGCAAAACTTTCAAGATGTAATGTAGAATATTTTTCAAAATTAGGACTTCAATGAAAGTTTGAAATACATTCAAGTAGAAATACCCGATTGACAGAAGTAGAAATGCTGGTGCAAAGCCAAGGTATATGGAAGTTAACCGGGACAGCAGACCAGTTGGAGAAAATAGTGGAAGGGCCATTGAAAACACTACAGCAGAACAAAGGGCCAATGTCAATGATACTGTCGATTCTGCAAATAACTATTTACAAACAAAACTAAATTTTCTTAAGGCAATGATCATAATTTCAAGAAGGTAATACATTTAAGGGTAAACTATAGTTTCAATAAGTTGAACTGAACTTCAATGTCATATAGCTCTATTGAATATTTTACATTAATCAGCATGATATAGATTCAATATCCCAACTAAATTTGTTAGAGACAGAGATCTAATAAGTGGAACAGCTATTATAAACTAGTAATTATTCCAAGTAAACACAGACACAAAAAAAAAAAAAAAAAGACGGGGGTGCATAAGAACAAAATTGATACCAGCAATTGACCAGTTTATTAGCTGGTGTAATACACGTAATTCTTGTTTTTCTGTTCGGTGATGGGTTGACAATGGCACCATTACTGTTGATAAGCCAATCAAAAGAATCTACATCCACCTCAAATGGTTAACTTTGATCATTACTATTTCAAAGAAAAGATCAGGTTAATTAAAAGCGCCATTAATACCTGCAACTGGAAGAGCATAGGGAACTTGCTTTTGTCTTTTTCATGAGCAAGAAGACTAAGCCAATATTTGTTTTCCGTAGTATGGAAATCCAGATACCTCCCAATAACTCCAATTACCGTCATAATGATTCCACTGACAACTCTACATAAGCAGATACAATCAATCAAAATTACTGTTGAAATATTCTTTTTAGGAACACACCTTCAAGTTGTATTCAACTTATTGCATAGCCAATCTTATCCCCATACGATTTCCAAGAGCATTAAGCAACTTTCCTTTAGGCTAACCTGCTATATCTCATTTCCTCTGAAGTTATCAAATAAAAATTTAAAGGATTGGGTTTACATTTGTAAATGACACGAACAGATACACAAGTAAGCTAGCATGTGTCCACTGCAAGACTGCTTAGCCACGTAAATTTCATAATTCTACTAAAACACCAAGCTGAGAAACATGCTACTCAATGTAACTTCAGAGAACATTGTAAACATAACTTTAGAATGATTTATGTATTTTATGTACCAACTTGGATCAATATTAATTACAGTTTGGGTAGAAAATGTCCCTAGCATCTAGATTCTGAATAAAGAGTATAGCATAGACTCATCTTATCCAACAATATGATATAACAATTATCAGAACTATCTTATGCTTCTTTTATGATTCCTCTTGATATATTGTATATGAACATGAAGTGGTTGAGCCAACCCCTTCTTGAGCATGGGTTGAATATATATCTAACTTCTCAAGCATACTCAATCAATGATAAAACAGATAACTTACACTAGTTGAGTATTATCTGGAATTTCAGCAGGCATTAAAGTGAAAATGGACAAGAACCAACAAGCCAGCAAAATGAAAAATGGAATAATAGAGCTCCAAGGAATTGAACTAATAAGATAAGCAGCAGCGACAATCCCAATTGTCAAGAAACTCCAAGTATATAGCTTCCTATCTGTGAAGCTTTTTACCTGCATGAAAAATTATTAAGCTATATGACCTTGCTTTTCTCTAGAACAAATCAATTTTTACTAAGCCACTCGTCACTTCCAAAGTTCATCATAAAAAATAGTTAGCATATTCCAGAAAAGGTACCAGGACTTCGAGGATGAGCACCGAAATTATACAAGTTGCAATGAGCTTCACAAAGTTATAACATTTTCTCCTTGATAAGTCGCGCCATAATGCTATGAGAAATGGATATTCACTAAATATTTGAGTCCAGAGAAATACTGTCACAGCAGCATACACATGATAAAGAAGGGGTGAGTGCTGCAGCAGCAGCAGAGTGCACACTAGGCACAGGAAGATGCATCCAGAGAGATATATCTGGCACGTAAAAGGAAAACAAATTTAGAAATGAGAATACTTGATTGTTCACAAGGTAGTAATTTAATAGTCCCAAAACAAAGAATCCGAAGAACTGGACCA
The DNA here is from genome assembly GCA_027405835.1 of Asclepias syriaca. NCBI lineage: Eukaryota > Viridiplantae > Streptophyta > Magnoliopsida > Gentianales > Apocynaceae > Asclepias > Asclepias syriaca. Next base: position 58,614 of record JAPHNG010000359.1, read on the forward strand.
AATCAGGGATATCTAAAGTGGTTAGTGGTGGACCCATGTGTTAGGAATTCATGTTTTTAAATCAAGGATAAAGACAGTTCCATCATTTAAGCATACCCCATAAACACCGAGTCAGAAGCAAGTGGCGTAAATCATATCAAATCTACGTTACCTTTCCAGTATTCTGTCTCAAATAAACAACTTGCTCTTTTCCGAAGAAATTTTCTGGGAAGGAGGTGTAAGATTGCAAGACATGAAGTAGTATATAAATCATCCAACCCATATATCCAAGTGTAATAATACTCATCAGCATGAACCAATCATAAGTCTGAAAATAGTGGAGTCCATCCAATGCCAGACTTCGTAGATGCTCACATAGTCTTATTGCCGATTCATAATCTCTTAGACCGATCAGATGCTCAACTTGATTCAATACAGATGTATAGTTTGCTAAAGGTCTGAAAGGCTTGAAATACAGTGATTGGGCCTGCTTCAGTTCTTAAAGTTGTCAAAGAAAACTAAATAGCATGGCTATTGTGCTCCTGAGCCCAAATCCAGCCAGCACATGCATAAGGTGAGGCGTAAAAACTGATGAGAACTGAACAGCACAGAAAGATATATGAAAAAGGATACGTGATTTCTGGAGAAACTGTTTGAGAATTTGATTCATATTTGCTAATACAGCTTCAACCTTTCCCACCTGGACGAAAAAAAAAAAAAAATTAAACAAACAGTGCTCCAGTTAATTTTACTATGCAAAAAGCACAAAAGATCAAGTTGGGGAATGCTGAACTTTTCTGCCTTTTATTTAACAGATTTCACCTTGTCTAGATTAAGGTAACCAAGTGGTAAATTTCCAACTGAGTTAACAGGACACGGCAAACCGACAAGAGTTGACTGCATAAGATTTCACTGAAATGTGAGAACTAAACTCATGAGGTATAACTTAATCCAAAAGCAGAGGTTTGTGTAATCTCCAGTAAGGAACAACTGTACAACCATCAGTGGGGCGATATCAGCTTGATTAACATCCATCCTCACAATACCATCAAGTCCCCAGTCTGAAGGTGTTGGTGCATCATGCAAATGTTCATCAACAAAACGAACAGGATGATCTGAATGGTCACTGGTTGTAGCCGGCATGGGATGTCCAACACCTGCTCCCCAGGCAACAAGTGGTGTATCAGTGTTTGTGGGATGTCCATCTCCATGGCTCCCTGTCAAAAGTGTGGCAATATTCAGTATAGTCCTAGATAGAGAAAAAGAGAGCATATCCAATCTTGACAATAGTGATATGGTATTTTCTCTTCCCTTTTTTATTGGCAAAAAAAAAATATTTCCGTGTCTCTGCATATAACTTACATATGCATGTATTTATTTTTTCAAAATTCAAGTATGCATCAGCCAGGAATAGATATAACCTTTGTCACTCATTCCATGATCGGCAGTAAAAACGTAGGCAGTCAAGTCATCCTTGAAGTAACTCTGGAGAAGATTGTAAACTCTTTCAGCTATGTGATCAACAACCTTAACATTATTGAGATAGATGGATGAATACGGTCGATGAGCATGACCATTTGAATCACAACCAAGCAGGTGCAAAAATATGACTAGTTTGTCCTGTTGAAGAAGCTGCTTCAACTTTGGATCTTCGTTTGACCTATTCAAAAGGCTTGCGAGTTGATCAAATGACCATTCATCCAGAAAGGATGCATCTGCATGGAAACTACCGAATTGATAAAGCATTGATTAAAGGTGAAACTCAGGTATTGTGTGTGGAGAAAATCAATTACTGAGTTTGTAAAATCACATCCACAGTATGTTTCATTTTAATAAAGGCATAGCTTTCTGTGATGCAGAAAATTTTGTTTATAGAATGTCCTGCTGCTGGAAACTTATGAAGTAGCGGCTAAATTCTGCGGCATCCAACGATCATTGAACTGGATTCACTGGGTACAATGATCTACATGGTCCAGTGTGATCAGACAACAATCGTAGAGCCAAAAACACGCATCTAACTTGGAAATTGCAGCTTAAGGTTTTTCTTCAACTCAAGTAGTCGTAATTAGACTTTTGTTTTACAGAGGAAAGAGGATAAGCTGAAGTATAGATAGAAAAGGAATACAAACAGAATAAGACCAGAGTTGAAACAAACCAGTAGCAAAATCTTCGTATTCATGAGGATAGGATTTCCATGTGCTATGTGGCAAGGCACCACAGAATATTGGAACAATATCGGGGCTACCGTAAGCAATGGTGTGACGACTCTGATTAAATACTGAATCAAATTCAACTGGATTTGCTTTCCACCCTGTAAATGAATGTTGGATTATTGTAAGCAAACAGAAGACAGTGACCTGAATTATGAATGAGAAGAAAATTAACTCAACCTTTCGTAACAGCACTTGGATCCTCATAAAAGCCGGCAATGATAGCCACATGCCCGGGCCTAGATTCTGTAGGAGGACGTGCATGTGACACTCCCCAGCGACCGCGTTCCTTAATCACACTTCTCAAAAACGGCGCCCTGTAGTTCCCTTCTGAATCAGGTTCGAAAAACTTGTCCGCTCTTAAACCATCGGCTGCAATAACGAACGATTTTGCGGTCAGTGACAAAATGCACAAACAAACTATAGACATTGAAAAGGCTCGCTATGTAATATAACGTCTGAGTCACTTGGTAAAATGATCGAACGAGTGGCGTGCAAAATATACCAACTAAGAGGACAAGGCGCTTAGCAGGGGCAGTAAAGCGGGGAATGACAGGTTCCATGCCATGGACAATTGGAGTCTTGAAATAGATATCGAAAATGCTGAGCATGTAGACTGCGTGCAAAACAAGGCCAAGAACCACCAGCCATTTTTCTCTTCCTTTGAGCCATTTGTGTCTAACTCTGGCTCTCGTCTCTGATCCCTTTCGTCCTCCCAAGATCTCATTGCTAATTACTCTCATCTTTTGATTATGTATCTCTCAGTTACACAGTTCACTGCAAGCAAAGCTCACCCGCGAATACGAAAACGACGTTGAAGCGGGATCTGGAATTCCAATAAGGCTCGCGTTTATCCGATCTGCAGTAGTTGAACGAAACAGAAAACGACTCTGAAAGATTTGGAAAGTGAAATTTTTGATAAAAGTAATAATAGACTGCTAGTAACTTTTGGTTGGTTAACAGGCCCAAAATTTGAAATGCAAGGGTTGGTATTTTGGAACAAGTTTTAAGTTGGGCCAGTGATTATTTTTATTTAGGCTCTATTTTCTTTCTTTATTTAGAAAAGATATCAAAATTATTAGAATATATTAAATTCAAATCTCTCTAAATTGTACATACTCCCACATCGACTCGAGATTGTTATTGCTTAAATTAAAATTTTAAAGGTATAAAATCCAACACAGATATATAAAATCTGTTAAAACAAATAATATCATTAATAATATAAACATATTATTAAATTAACTATTTATTAAAAGCTAATTTTTTAAGTGTTTTTAATATTTTATATATTTATCTTCTTAAATCCACAAGATATTACCAAAATTATGCCTTCATGAATTTATTTTTTATAATACACTTAAATTTTTTTTTTGTCTTTTTTCTAAAATGGCGAGGTTAAAGTAATAATCTTATGCTGTATTTTAAATTTTTAAAAAATCAGGTGATGAATAATACCAAAATAAAAGAGGTTGAGTGGGGGTACTAAAACAAAACATATCCATTTCTCTAGAATACATGGCATCCAGAATGCTACAGAACAAGATCTGAAGGAACTTCATTTTTCATTTATTTTTCAAGCTCTGATCGGAAAAAGAGAAAAAGAAAAAGAAAAAGAAAAAGCTGTACTACTCCATAGATTAATTAAGATCATCCTCCGAACAAATGAGGAATTAGTTTAAATTATCAGGGACATTTAAGCCTGCCACCGCGAGTGGTCATGTTGGCGTAGCATTTGCCACATTTCTCTCTGTTCCCATATTGACCTGGAGGAACACATTTGCACCGATCACAGCACGTAACGCATGCCCTTAAGCAAACGTTCTTCCTCGAATGTAGCTTGCACCTCACAACACACAATGGAATGCAATCTGCACGCATATTTATGTGTATATATTCAATATAGTACTAAAAAAAATGCATAAAAACTCGAAATCCAGACTCAGGTTCAACAAATTTCTTTTGAAAAAAGTCATAAATACCTTTAGTAGTTCGCGGCCGGGGTGGGGGTGGAGGTGGAGAAACCTTAGCTGGGGGCGTAGGGGTAGGAGGCGGTGTAACCTTAGCAGGAGGAGGCGTAACCTTGGCAGGAGGAGGCGTAGGCGGAGGAGTTGGCTTCTTAACAGGTGGAGCAGGTGGTACTGGTTTGTAGACCAGCGGAGGCGGTGAAGCCTTGGCCGGGGGTGGAGTGAGAGGCGGAACAGGAACTGGTTTAGTAAATGGCGGTGACGGCACGGGCGATTTCTTAGGGCTTGGAGCTGGTGCAATTGCAGAGGTTACCTGCACAGAGTTTCCAACTTTAGTGGAGTATATTAATTTTTGCACCATAGGTATGCAACCAAAAGAACAATTCATCTCAGATTCTCAAAATGACCTAAAATTACCTTAACGTACAAATATTCTTCGCTCTGGGATGAAACCTAGGTAAGGCGAACAAAAATGAAAAAGGATAATAAACGTTAGAAAACAAAACATGGACAAAACCATAGATCACAAACAAGAAGAAAGAAAACACAAAAAACAAATGGACGTTAATAATCTTACCAGCGAAATATTAACTAGAAGAAAAGAGACCAAAACGATGAATGAAGCTTCCAGATTCATGTTTTTGATTGATTTGTCACAGAGCTAGAAAAGAAAAATAACAGGGGAAAACAGTAAAAAGATAATCACGCAGCAGTTGTGTTGTGTGAAGAGATAAAACAGAGATGGGGCAAGTATATATAGAGAGAGAAATAAAATGGAGTGCAGCTGGTCAGTGAGTGTCGATTTTAATGCATTTTTTACAGCTGTAGTACTTCAGTGAGACATTACTCGTGGACAACAGTGTAAATAATTTTAAATATAATATCTTCAGTAGGGTTTTCATTTGATTCTTCCGTACTGTTTGTTAGTAAAAAAAGTAATAAAATATTTATATCACCGTTAAACGATAAGATTAATAATAATAAATCTTACTTTTTTTTTTTAACTCCAAATTATGATTTATAACAAATAAAGTTAAATTATTTTTTCTCTTTCTCTGCTTTCTCCTTCAGTCTTGGAAACTGTAAAACTAATCTGACTACTTTTTTTTTTTATTATTCTTTTTATAAATAATTTCCAGTAAATGTACTCAAGTTCATCTGTCAAATGACGACTCGTGCTCAGTCTTTCAATGTCCACCATGTTTCCCTTTAGCTACACGTCAAAAAACATGCTATAATTCAATAATTTATTAATTACTATTTCTTATAAAACTAAATAATTATTATTTTTTAATATTAAAACAAAATTTATTTATTTAATAAAATGTGACAATATTTATTTTTGTTATTATATATATATATTTTTTACCAAAATTATTTGTCTCTCGTAGTAATGGGAAGCAAAGCATTGGACATGTGAAGTCACGTGCAACTCAGATGCAACCTCTGGATGACTGATGTTTAATAAGTATATCCCACCTTCCTGTAGCCTTTTATGATTTTGACTTCTCCCTATTTTTTTTTTTTCTTTTATTTTGATTTTTTTTATTATGAATTGTTTATTATCATCATCCTTGACTAAAGAAACTTGAAAAGGAAAAGAAAAATGGAAATAAGAAATACTTTAAGAATAGGTCAAGTTGGCATTGCTTCTTACAAGGAAATACTATAATCGAAGGAGTCATTATTGAATTCTGAGGTAATGCTATATTATTACATGATTAAACATATCATAATAAATATTAAGAAAATAAGATGGATTAAAATTAATATTTAGGACATTTAATCATTTGTCCATGATATATTATTTTACTCCATTTCTTACAACCTTTCTTAGAATATCTTGCAGGAACACATTTATATTTGTCACAGCAAGGAACGCACTGCCTGAAGCATTTTCTCTTGGATGAATGACTCTTGCAGTAACTTGCACACATTGGGATGCAATTACCTAAATTTCAAATGTCAAAGTAAATTAGTAATAAATTCAACGTGAATAACACTAAAATCTGTAATAAATTAGTATAAATGCATATTATAGGATATAAATATAATAGTAGTTTAAATATTTACCATGAGGAGGGTTAATGGGTGAAACAATAGGAGGGTATGCAGGAGCCTTTTGTGGAGGATATACTAGAGGCTTTGATGGAGGACTTATAGGAGGAGGAGTATCAATCGGAGGTGGAGGATATACTAGAGGCTTTGATGGAGGACTTATAGGAGGAGGAGTATCAATCGGAGGTTTAATAGGGGGTTGAGAAGGTGGAGAATTAACTGGAGGTTTTATTGGAAGAGGGGTACTAACTGGAGGTTTCATAGGAGGTTGAGAAGGTGTAGAACTGACTGGAGGTTTTATTGGAGGAGGGGTACTAACGGGGGGTTTCACGGGAGGTTGAGAAGGTGGAGAACTAACTGGAGGTTTTACTGGAGGAAGGGTACTAATTGGAGGTTTCACAGGAGGTTGAGAAGGTGGAGAACTGATTGGAGATTTTACTGGAGGAGGAGTACTAACTGGAGGTTTCACAGGAGGTTGAGAAGGTGGAGAACTAACTGGAGGTTTTATTGGAGGAGGGGTACTAACTGGAGGTTTTACTGGAGGAGGAGTACTAACTGGAGGTTTCACAGGAGGTTGAGAAGGTGGAGAACTAATTGGAGGTTTTATTGGAGGAGGAGTACTAACTGGAGGTTTTACTGGAGGAAGGGTACTAACTGGAGGTTTCACTGGGGGTTGAGAAGGTGGAGAACTGACTGGAGGTTTTACCGGAGGAGGACTACTAACTGGAGGTTTCACGGGAGGTTGAGAAGGTGGAGAACTGACTAGAGGTTTTACCAGAGGAGGAGTACTCACTGGAGGTTTCACGGGAGGTTGAGAAGGTGGAGAACTGACTGGAGGTTTTATTGGAGGAGGGGTACTAACTGGAGGTTTTACTGGAGGTTGAGAAGGTGGAGAACGAACTGGAGGTTTTACTGGAGGAGGAGTACTCACTGGAGGTTTCACGGGAGGTTGAGAAGGTGGAGAACTGACTGGAGGTTTTGTTGGAGGAGGGGTACTCACTGGAGGTTGAGAAGGTGGAGAACTAACTGGAGGTTTTACTGGAGGAGGAGTACTAACTGGAGGTTTCACGGGAGGTTGAGAAGGTGGAGAACTGACTGGAGGTTTTACCGGAGGAGGAGTACTCACTGGAGGTTTCACCGGAGGTTGAGAAGGTGGAGAACTGACTGGAGGTTTTACTGGAGGAGGAGTACTAACTGGAGGTTTCACGGGAGGTTGAGAAGGTGGAGAACTGACTGGAGGTTTTGCCGGAGGAGGAGTACTCACTGGAGGTTTCACGGGAGGTTGAGAAGGTGGAGAACTGACTGGAGGTTTTACTGGAGGAGGAGTACTAACCGGAGGTTTCACGGGAGGTTGAGAAGGTGGAGAACTGACTGGAGGTTTTACTGGAGGAGGAGTACTCACTGGAGGTTTCACGGGAGGTTGAGAAGGTGGAGAACTGACTGGAGGTTTTTCCGGAGGAGGAGTACTCACTGGAGGTTTCACCGGAGGTTGAGAAGGTGGAGAACTGATTGGAGGTTTTACCGGAGGAGGAGTACTAACTGGAGGTTTCACAGGAGGTTGAGAAGGTGGAGAACTGACTGGAGATTTTACTGGAGGAGGAGTACTGACTGGAGGTTTCACGGGAGGTTGAGAAGGTGGAGAACTGACTGGAGGTTTTACCGGAGGAGGAGTACTCACTGGAGGTTTCACAGGAGGTTGAGAAGGTGGAGAACTGACTGGAGGTTTTACCGGAGGAGGAGTACCCACTGGAGGTTTCACGGGAGGTTGAGAAGGTGGAAAACTGATTGGAGAATTGACTGGAGGATAAAAAGAAGGAGGAGTACTAACTGGAGGTTTCACATGGGGTTGGGATGATGGAGATCTAAGTGGAGGATAAGAAGGCGGGGACGTGATTGGAGGAAAACTAATTGGAGGCTTTACATAAGGGAAAGAAGGCGGAAGACTAATTGGAGACTCCATTGGTGAATAATATGGTGCAATGTGTGGGGAAATGAATGGAGCCCGCATAGGAATATATATAGGTTTCTCTTGAGGAGGATAAATTGGAGCCTCGTGATGCCAATTCCTTGGATGCTTTTCTGAAGCTTTTTCATTATCAGGACGTCCCTATCAAAATACAAAAGAAAACAATAAAATTACATTAGATATTTTAAACATAAATTAAAGATATGAATAATCAATAAATAAATTTAAAAACTTAAAAATCTCTTCTTCATTACCTCAATGATAATTTCTTCTTCTAAAGATGCTGTTACCTACAATAAAACAAAATACATATATATATCAATACAGTTACATATATAAAATACATACATATAAATATGATTAGAGCATAGAAGACGTACCCTAGTGGTAACAAGAAGCACAATGGCTAAGAGAAAGATCAAATGAACTTTCACAGCCATTGTGAAGTTTGTAGGTAAAGTACTAACAGTGGTTTCTCCACCGATAGAGAGCGGCAGATGATATGTTGTGTCGGTTGGACGAGTAAGGGCTGTGATCGGTGGTATATATGTAGGAAGCAGCAAAGCATGCACGTGAAAATGGGAAATGAGCAAGTGCTTCATTTGCGTTGCCGATGCCATCTTTCCCGGATAAAAGCATTACTACACTAATTCATTTATTTATTGTTGACTAGATCCAATGTCTATGATAAGTCTTCTAGTTAATCAGAGAAAGAAAGATCCAAATACTTTCCATAAATGAATTATCTTTAATAATAATAAAACTATTTTAATTTATAAATAAAATATTAACACAAGTAACATAATATATATAGATGATCAAGAGAATCTAAGGAATTATTTACATTTTTTAGACAGGTTAATCTGAGTTTATGTCTATAAGCAAACCCCAGAACGCGTGCAATTAATGCTAGCTCCCTTTCCCACCTTAAAAGTCAACTAATAATTAACTTGTTTTCATAGTAATCTTGATCTAGCAATCAAGTCTTGGTAATACTAATAGTTTATGATTTCCAAAATTAATAAATTATATTAGTACTACTTAATTAAATACAAATTGGTTTGTATTAATTCGTTTTTGCTGCTGAATATTAGATCAGAACGTACCTGATTTTAAAATTAAATTATAAACGTCATATAAAATATTAGAGTAAGATATAGAGTTAAACTAAACTACAATGACTCTCAGATTACTTTCCTAGCATGGTCGGTTTTCTCCCGATTACTTACTACTAATTATTCGATTTCTCAGACTAAGAAATAGTATAAACAAATCATCGTATTTCATGGTGTATTTTGCCTCTTTATTACTCCTAATTATAAAGGGATTATGCTATTCTATTCAATTTTGAGGAAAGTCACATGCCAATGCCAAAACTGATGCTTGTAGTCGAAGTGAAGGTGGTATTAGTGGATCATAAATATCACGAAATTGTTTAAAGCTGAAATGCAAAAACTTTTAAAGGAAGCAACAAAAGGAGCTACAGGAATTTGGGGGTAAGAAACAGAAAAAGAAATAACCTCTGATGTGCTGAATTTTGGCGGCCATGAAAACAAGCTAAAGAACCAGATACGGGCAGAGAACCAAGGCACCAATCATCTTTAAGGACAAACAAAGGGAAATAAATCAGAAACTTAAGCACGATAGAGAATCAAGAGCAATAAATACAAAATTAATTCAAATCTGCTGTTACAGAGAAAATGTTCCTCTTGGTGTAACTTTTCACTTTAGATTACAGATATATATATATATATATATGTCTCAGTCAGAAGGAAACAGTGAAGGATGCATGCAACAAATAACAGAAGTCTAGCTTTCGTCTTCCTCATCCTGGAAGCTCAAATTCAATGTTTGTAATTTGAAGCCTTTACTTTGTATTATCTCAACCAAATTTGAAGCCACTCCTGTAGCTTGTACGGTTGTCTGCTTTGTTAACTACACACAAATAAAATGAAGGTTATATTTATGTCGCACATAAACAGAAAGGACATTTGGAAAAAATATACTGCTGTTTTTAGGTAGACCTTTTCATTGATTTTAATATATTGAATAAATTTATAAGATAACTAAAATATAGTTTGTAGAGTAGTGAAAGTGTTCAAATGTAAAGTAGACATATTCAATGTGTAGTGTGGAATCCATATGTTAGAACTTATAAGTTTTCAGTAGTTGGGAGGAACTTTTAAGAAAAAACTATCTTTTTTCAAGACAAATAGAGATAGAAAAAGAAAACGTTGGCAGAAATTATTATCTAAACAACCATAGGTATATATGTCTATTATTACTCAATCCCTCTCAAAAATTCAGTTTCAAGAAAATTGATGAGTATATGATTCCAAAGCAATTAGGAGATGATTTCAAAATTCAAGGCCCAGAGGCATCAGGTATACTCACCTCTACACTTGCAATACCCTCAAGCAGTTGAACCCTGAGATCTGTAATACCTTCAGTTTCCTAACATAGATGGAAAGTATAAAACTTGTCAGAACCCCAAAGTCAGATAGGCTAATTTTAATTTCTGAAATAAAAACTAAAATTTTGCTTAATTTCTACAGGAAGTTGAAAAGAAACTACAAAACATATTCCAATACGAATAAAATGAATCTAAACAAAGTAATTCCAATCTTCCTGACAGCTTGAGCTTAATCCCTAGCTTGAGTTTTCTAATCTTTATCTAATGAGAAGATACCCCACAGAACCTATTATATGCTCCACAGCTTGTCAAGGCTTAATTCATTTGTGTAGAAATTTAAGATATAACAAGAAACATTTTAACTATTTCTTAGAATAGAAATGAAAACTGTGGGCTGAATGCCTTTTACACTGATGACAGTAAGCTCCATTGAGGAGTTTCTTGAAGAATCTCTGCGCATTATTGATGACAGTATAAACGTGTAAACAGTACAAGTATAAGCATCAGAAAAGGCAACAAAACCATGTAATTTAATACATGTAGGAGTTTCAGAATTTTGTATACTTTTATGAACACTATAAAGACTCAAACATCACGACTCTAACTGGACTAAGTTAAAAATGTTGGAATTTTTCTATCTGACTATTCATAAAAATAGGAATTTAACTCATAAGCAGTTGTAGTCTTGTGGAATTCAGCAAGAATTTTAATACTGCGCAGTAAAATCCCAGTGTTATAAACAGAATGGAGTTACAAATTGAACAGACATTTCAACGACATAACAACATAATAAAAATTGGAATCATCATTATATCAACAAAATTCTAACATATTACATATGCTGAATCCTGATAGTAACAGTACGGAACGATATTAGCGGAATTTAAGCGCTTAAAAGTAGGTTGAAAATATTTGTATAAAGATTTCAGGAATAGACAGGAAATGACAACAATAAATTCCATAATACGACTGACCTCCAACGCTTGAGTCACGGTAGGAATTGCCGACTCATTCATTGTACCTTCTGCCTGCAGATATTTAATAGAAACAACAATCACATTATTATACTAGTTCAATCAGTAAATTAAATTCGAATTCGATGAAGAGAGTACCTGAAAGATCATAGTAAGCACGTCGGAAGGCGAGACCGTAACAGAGACCGTTTCGTCAGCGGGCGGTGAGGCAGTCGAGGCTTCATCACTTTCGGGAGCTAGGGTTTCTTCTTCTGCTGCAGCTAAAGAACACCTTAAGTTCTTTCTCGATCTTAGAAGCTTTTTTTGAAAAAATGATGAATTATTGTTCGAAGAGAAAGAAGTAGGAAGGCGAACGGCATTGCGGAATTGAAGAAATTGGACTGGAAGACAACTCCGACAAGAAGACGAAGGAGGAGAGATGGCTTCGTAAGTTGAAAATGTAGAGATTGTGTTTGAAATTGCAGCCATTGTCAATGGGAAGGAGGAGAAGGAGGGTTGTGCCTATCTTATCTTGTATGTTTTCTTTCCCAATCTACTGCCCTAAAAGTTACTACCATCATCTATTTTTCAGTTTATAGAACTGGAAGTAAATTTTGGAACTCGGAGAACAATTACCAGTAACTTTTCTTACTTATGCACCAAACTAAATGTACTAAAACACATTTCTGATTACCAGTAATCAGGACCTCTCTTAGTATTTAACCTGAAAATAATTGGAGGAAATACCTATAACTGAATTGCATTATAAAAATCCAAATAAAATGTATGTTATATAAAAATAATTAGTCAATACAATCTCTAACTTTGATACATTCACCAAGTCTATCATTTTAATTTTAAAGCCAACTAGATCTCTTAACTTTTACCTAATACTGTTAAATAACTTATTGGTTAAAAGAAATAATGAATTTAATTACTCATGTATATGTGTGTGTGTGTATATATATATATATATATATATATATATATATATATATAAATACATAAACACAGGAAAGAAGAAGAAGAAGAAGAAGAAACCAGTACGAATAGGAAAGGTGCATATTATTACTACGAACACCTCTATAAGATCGGTAACGCAAGGAAATCATCATAATAATTAAAATATGGCATGAAGTTACGCTTCTAAAAGATAACAATTAAAGTGATTACAATAATACAGAACATATATACAAGGAATAGAGTATCAATTGCAGTAAAACCGGTTGGTATCGAATACATTGCTCCCGCAAAAAGCCCTCTAAGGTTATTGACAACTTTGGAGGCGTTTGAACTACTTCATATCACATTCCACTTGAATATCTCCACCTGCAAAACATTTGGACTTCATTAGCCTCCAGAAGGGAAAATAAAAGAACAAATATTTGCAAAACAAACATAACAGCTAAAAAAATACAGGAAGACTTGAATAGCCTTACCCTTGAGATAAATAGCTAAATTTGCCTGGGCATCAGCATCAGTATTGTAGTCCTAATATATATTATTTTTAAGAAAAGAGAAGAAAGAAAAAAACCAAGAAACATGAGTGAGAGAAAGAGGCAGAAAGAGGGAGAAAAAGGAAAAGAGGGAAAAAGGAAAAAAGGAAAATTATCTCATTCATACCCTATCAATATGACTGATCTCAAATGACACGAACTGATCCCTAAGCTCCTTAGCAACCTTGCACAACTCAGCCATGTTCTGGTTTTTGGTTTTCCAGAGACCCTGAATCTGCTCAAAAAAAGGCATGCAAGGCAAAGAGCTCAAGCTAACACATCGCATGTGATGACAATCTTGAATCAGAATCAAATAATAAACTCATATTCATGTATTGCCTAATTGAATATCCAAGTTTTAAATGCCTGTTGACTAATCAACATTTGAAGAGGAGTATATCAAACAAGGAAGCATATTCATAAGCGGTACAGAAGATCATGTTCACTAAAATGTGGAGTATTACCTACACCAATGGACTTCAAGATTCATTGTTTAGCTTCAGATAAAAAGAATGGGCAAAATGTCATGAATATGCAGTTCATATTGTTGAAAAGTAGCAATGTACTTGCTCAATCAAAACGAAAGGAGAGCAAAAAATGAAGAAAGAAAGGAACAAAAGAAAGGCAATCCAAAAAGAATCAGTTAAAGGTAATGTACACTGAATGTCATGAAATCAAAACAAACCTGCATACAAACAAGCTTGGAGTCTCCTTGCACACGTATGTGCTTGAATCCCTTTTCAAGCGCATACCTAAGCCCTAAAATTATACCTCGATATTCAGCAACATTGTTAGTTGCAATACCCACACCTTCACGCAATCGAAAAACCTACAATAAATTGATTTCAAAACTGTAAGGTCCATTTCTAACAAATACAACTAGCCTTGATTGTGGAACACAGAATGCTTAAGCCATACCATACTTCCATCTGCTGCACGTAGAACTGCCCCTGCACCAGCAAGTCCAGGATTTCCCTTTGAAGCACCATCGAACTCAACAATGCAGGAAGACTGTGCTTATAGTCAGAGATCAAGATATCTGATTTGGAAGCAATTAATAGGACAAGTGACCATTTCCAGTAGAACCATTTACCAAATAATGGAGTTCATTTATGGTCCATCTAGACATATAATTTCTTATCTTTATCTTGATATTTAATAATTTCTTTCTTTAAAAATATATTTAATAAGTGAATAACATCCTATTTATCTTTTGCTTCCCTTATTTAGGAACTGGGAAATGCTGAAGCTGCATGAGCCACGTTGCAGGGTAGGAGCCTTTCTAAGCATGCAAAATGCTAGAAAATTGGTGGGGTGGCTCCACTAAACAATTTACATCACAAAAGAAACTTACGCAATAAGAAGAGATTGGTGGAACCTTAACAAGACTGTCTATTTTGGCTTGCTTTTCCAGAGGACTGCCTGAAAATGAAGCTGATGCAGCAATGTCCTGGACAAGAAAGAATCAGTATATATCAATGTAACCTCATTAAAAAACTAAAAATAAATAAATAACAATATTAAAAAAAAGAGAAAAAGATGAATGTGATGAGCCTTGAGAATAAACTATATATAGAACCCCATAACAGTTAGTAATGCACAAGTCTCTGACAGAGTTCTGTATAATGAGGGATGAACAGGATGCTACAATATCTCCCTGTTAAGGATAAGTTATCCCCTATACAAATGCATAATCATAAAACACCATGATGCCATTCAAAGGTCACAAGTTAGAGGTCAGTGCATGCTTCTCCTTGAACATACATGTGGAAAATCAAGCCATTTTCGCTCTGTAACTTCTTGGATAGAGCCATATTTTTAATTATCAAGCAAGCACATGTTGGTGTTCATTGAACAGTGGATTAGCAAATTCCCACCACAAAGTTGCCAGTCATAGTTCTTCTCCAACGAAGTTTATGAAATAGTAGATACTGTAAATGACGAATCATAATTTTGCACTCTTACCTGAAACCTTTTCTCGGGGAAAGGCTTGGGGATTGTTTTCTCTTTTGTAGAATTTGGCTGCTGAAACATATAATGCACTACATGAGCAAAAAAAAATCTACAAGAGAGAACAAGAAGGAAAAGCATGAAAGCAATAGACACTGATGTTACAACATAGACATAAAAAGACACAATATAATTTCTGTTCCAACAACTGAACCAGAAAATAACTGTAATTGAACATACTAGAAGAAAAAGCATCTAACCCGAAACGGGCAAGGAACAACTTGTCCAAATAGATCTTCTTGCACATCACTGGCATAAATAGAATACATTGCACTTTTAAGTCCATGAGATGCAAGATAATCCTCCGCTTCTCTAGCCAAACCTTGCCCCTTATACAAGGTCACTTGATGATCAGTCCCCTGAAAAATAAGAATAGAGTTATCTGCTTATACTGTAAGAAATTCAAAAAGAGGTGTAGTATTATTCTGACATCACCTCATATGAGTTTTACATAGTACTTGGAAAGGAATTTTCCAAAGAAAACAAGAAAATAATGGAGGGGGCGTCATAGGAGAGATAAGAAAAAACGTCGAGGAAAACTTGTTATGTGCAATTACACTGTCTTGCCTGCAATGATGGTTTTCATTAAGTTTTCTTCTAGGAGTTTACCCATATCACACTGGCACATCAAGTTATTTGGGACAAGGGCAGCCATCATCCCAAAAGTGTCAAAGTACATAGCAAAGACATTAGGAGTATGATTCATAATGGCTCATGCTTGTTTTTCCTAATATGAATACAAGATATGCCAATATTAAGCAAAGCCTTCCCTAGTTGGCAATTTTCCACCTTAAGAAAATTTCTAATTTTAAACATTTATTCTTTTTCTTCATGTCCTGTTATCCCAAAATGGTAGAAATGTAGAATCCTTGCAACTGTTACAGCAAGTACTCCAGTTATTCTACTTTCTCCTAGTGATAAAGGCCTAGGATAAATGTAAACTACAAATAAGATAAATTGCATTCTATAAGCAGAGGATAAATTATTTCAGCTTCACCCAATGATAGTAAACCCTTAGCTTAATTCGGCCCAAGCTGTAAAAATTTACATGACAATGCAAGAAAATGACAATTGGTTAAAAGGTTACAGATCCCCATAATGCATAACGAAATAAAGAAGATGAAATAAGAAAGGAACTAGAAAAAAAATTAATTCGGTTTAAAATATAGAAACTAATAAGCTTGAAAGGCAATATCGAATTACACAAGATTGAAGTAGCACTTGAAGGTCATTTAAGCTCTTGTACACCCCAATCATTTCCCCCCTTCGCACAACATAAAAAGCTTCCCTATCATCCGCCATTAATTCCTTTCTGGTAGAAACACCTCACCAGGGAGACTGAAGTTCCTTACAGTTCTCTGCAACAAACAAAGCGAAAGTAATATATATCTTAAATAAAACCATAAGCTTCTTACTCGAAATTCCACAAGCGATCGAAATCCAGAGCATCACGTTTACTGATTCGCTCAACGCGAATAATCAGTTTACAGAGTTAAGAAGAATTTCTACGTAGCTTACAGAACTTTAAAATGAATTTCCGTTTTAAAAAAAACCCTAATTTTCATAAGTGAAAATTGATTGTGAATAAGAAAAGGTAGTAGATCACCTTTCTTTACTTCTTTTTTTTTTCTGTAATCTTTGACGAAACAGTGAAGAAGAAACAAAACAACTAAATGGAGACTCTTTTTTCTATTACCTCGACTATCTTCCTAAAGCGAGAGCGCAGAACTGGGAGCCTCCAAAGGCGTACGAACTGTCAGTACCCAACTGTTGTAACGTTGTAAGAAGGGACAGAAAAAATCCCCACGACTACAAATGAATCTGGGCTTTTGGCGGGAAATGGAGACAACTATATTGGGCCGATTTTTACAAGCCCAATATACTTTTGCAATTGGGTGGGAAGGAGTATGAGTTAAAATCAACCTTGGGGCCAAGTCGAAGAACTTTCCCAATATGAATTAATTACAGATCAAAGATTTTGTTTTTTTTTTGTGTGGTCCTAACTATAAGATAAATTTTTTTTTTTGTTTTTATTTCTTAGTGCAAAAGGTGTCTCAGATAGTCCAACCAATTCAAAGTAATTTTGATAAAAATTAGAGTATTTAAAATAAAATAAAATAAAATAAAAGCTAAATTCTAATTTAAATTATATCATAAAGGAAAGAAGAATTTTTTTTTAAAAAAAAAACTAAAACCTATTATTTCTATCAATTACACGTGTTGATCAGAAATAGGCTTGTTTTGCAAGAGAGGGGTGTTTTGGTCAATTTGATTCTTCTCCTCCTCTTTGGCGTTCCCCCACATCACCATATAAAATCCACCCGAAATTATAACTGCTCCCATTACACTGCCCCAACACAACAAAAAAAAAAAGACCAAATCAAAGAGTCAAAAAATGCCGATGCAAATAAACAACATTTCAAGACATCATTTCATGCTAGAATGTTTCTTTTTCAAAAAATAAAAATAAATAAAAAAGAAAACGTGTGTGTCCAAATTCATTTGCGATTTGCTATTGGGTTTATACATATATGATTAATTTATTCTCTTATTTATGTCCTATGCTATTCCCCATGACTTTATTTTGCTCCAATTGCGTTTTAAAATAAAAAATAAATGGAAAGACACTAATATTTAAGTATATTATTTAACTACCACTTATTGTCTTTCCTTTTTATCCTGGTGTGTTAGTGCTCTCCTTCAATTATTTAGAGTTGAATGAAAGTAAATTATTATACTTTTATATATTAATTTGTGAAAAATTAATTGGGATATTTAGTTGGCTAAAAAAGTAAATTCACGTTGATTGATTTCCGAAAATTTTGAGGTATCAGATACCTGCAAAATAGAGAAGGTTGAGTAGGGGACGTGAATTTCTCGTGAACTCTCCAACGATCAAGTCAGTTTAGAGTGTAAAAAGTAATTTTAGGATATCTGGTATTGAATATTTTTTACCTTCCACTTACTCCCCTTGGTATTGAATATCTTTTACCTTCCACTTACTCCTCTTTTATAGGTAATTTCCCGAGAAAGTCCTCGTAACCGATGTAAGTTCGTGGTTTGCCGTTATGGAAACCGGGTTAGCTCGCAGAGAGGTTTGAGGACCCACCATTTCGAGTAGTGCGATTATAAATACCGTTTTTTACGCTAACTATTGACTTTTAGTCAATAGTTATGGTGTTTTATTAGTAACCGAAGTGTGGAGCGGTTAGTCGTATGGACAAATAACGTTATTGATAACAGTCGTTCAAGGGTAAAAAGCGGCATTTATAATCTCACTACTCCAAATCGTGGGTTTCCAAACCTCTCAACCACCTAACCAATTTTTTATAACAACAAACCACGAACTTACATCCGTTACGAGGACTTCTCGGAAAAGTACCTATAAAAGAGGAGTAAGTGGAAGATAAAAGATATTCAATATCACATATCATAAAATTACTCTTTACACTCTAAACTAGTTTGATAGATACTCGGAGAGTTCATCGAGAATGCATGTCCCCACTGAACTTTCTCTATTTTGCAGGTACCTGATACCTCAAGATTTTCGAAGATTAATCAATCGTGAATTTACTTTCTTAGTCACCTAAATATCTCAACCAATTATATATATATATATATATATTAGAATGCATTAGTTCATACTTTTACCTGTCCAAAATGAAGTTTGTCAATTGTCGCCGCGGAAAAAGATTCCACCAATCTCTTAATTTTTTTTATAAAAATAATATAAAATTTTAATTAAAAATTATATTTAAGTCTAAGAAGAACATTTTCTTACCTGCCAAGATGAAGTTTGTCACCGAAGAAAAAGATACCGAAAATCTCGGCAATAATCATTCCCAAAGGCTTGAATAGAGCAACATATAAAGGTCCCTTCTCCTTTAAGCACCAAGTTATAATACTGTAACGAATTACAGTCCCGAAAATTGCCTGCAGTCAAAAAAAAATTGGTTTAAAAAAATTATTAGGAAGTTAACGAGAACATTAATTTTGAGGCAACATTTAAGCTTTCATACGGAGTAAAAAATGGCGATCATCTCAATGTTTTGATGCAAAATCCAAGTATTCAAGTCTCTTTCCAACAGGAAAGAGAATACCGCGCACTGGATGGTGCCAAAAAGCATGAAGAAAAACACTACGGTTGTTTTATCTGGATATTTCTTCACAGTATGTGCCTGAGATTGAATATATATATTAATTTTTGAAGGAATTTGTTCATGATAACCATTAATGGGCGGTCTGTTAATCATTACCTGTAACACGCTCCACGTTGCAACGAAGAGGTAACCAAGTGCCAGAAATAGACCGCCAAATATCCATTTTGATTGTTTCGACATAGAAAGCAGCAAATTCAGATGAATCGGATTGCCGGAAGTATTGTCCGAAAGGAGAACCGGACCTTTATACAGAGTCACCACGAATGTTCCTGTTACTGTGATGATGGTGCCGATTGACTTGGCCTGACTGCTCAAACTCCTTATATCAAGCTTTTCCATCCTGATTAAGAAAAAAAAATCATGATCAACGCTGTCAAATGACTTCAATTTTCCCAGTCCTAATTTCTGGATAATTTATGAATCGTGATGAATGATGATTCATGTAATTAATTACCGACCTGAAGACAAGTGCGATCAGGAATGTGAATACTGGTGTGAGATTTCCCAGAGCTGATGTTAAAGCTGGAGAACTGTACTCTATTCCTACATAAGAAAACATTACCAGACATCTCCTGCAACAAACACAGCCATTTCTTAGCATCATCAACAACTAATTAAACCTTCTGAAAGTTTTTAAGATGAATTCTTAATTTTAAATAGTGTTATAACTTATATACCCTAGAAATCCGAGAAGAAAACATTTACGAAGCAGGGAGAAAGTGATGGGCAAATTCCTTTTTCTGCAGAGAAATTCCACACAGAAATTAAAAGGAATCGTTGAGAAATTTTAACATCGATCGTTGAATTTAATTGCAAGTTGCAGCGAAGAGTGAATAAATTTGAACCTGAGGGTGTGGAAGATGAAATAGGGAAGAAGAAGGAGAACACCGAGGGAATTATAGTAGACAGCATAGACGTAGTTGCTGATTCCTCTGTTCATGGCAGCTTTCATCAGCGTCGTCAAAAGGACTTCGCCGGCTTCCACTAAAACCATGGCTGCAAATGGCGCTGCATCCTTCATCAACATATTAGAGTCCATCTCTTTTCCCCTTTTTGGTAAATCGGCACCGTCCTCTTCAAATATGTTTAAATTATATATATGTATTGAAATATCTGAAAACTTTCAAAAAGGAAAATCAAAAGACAACTGCTATGACATGAATGATTAGTAGTATTAAATAATCCGTTTATTTAAACATGATTTTCATGCTTTTTGAGGCTGTGTAGTTCATGATTATTCCATGGGAATAATAAGATTTCTCACTAACTTAATATGTGTTTTTACAGAAGCTAAATGAACAAGAAAATTGTATGAAATGATCCTTTTATATATATATCATTATTATACCCTTGCAATTATACAAAAGAGGGGAGAGAAAAAAGAAAAAAAAAGAAATGAAAAAAAGAATCTACTATGCTACCTTAAGTCTTTTTTGCCTGTAAATATCAGTAATGACAAACCAGTTCATGCTTAAGAACTGGATTCTTTTTTTGGTTCTTCATCTACTGAAATAAATCTTCTTCAAGAAACACACACAAAAAGAAGTAAAAAAAATAGAAAAAATTTCTGCTTGTCAATCAATATACTTTTGATCAGCTGAGTTGCTCCCCAATTAAATCCAAACCAACCACTAAGAAAGTCAACCCCTGGAAAAGCAAGTAGTAGAAATGGATTCCGTGAGCTGATAGAAGGCTTCTTGCTGCTGCAGTGAGGAGCAAGAAAGCAAGAGCAAGTTCTTTTCTGTAGATTTTGTTTCTCTTCTTTGGCACAGGGTTGTCTTTCTCTTTTAATTTTCCGAGCATTTCTAACCCAGATTCTGATAATCTCCTTTGAATTTTCTCTTCGTGAAAGGTTTTTGTTTCCCTCTCTGCAAGGGCTAACAGGTCTGATTCAGATGATCTACCTGTTTTCTTGGTCACCACCCATTCATAAGCACTTCCCAACTGAAATAAACCAGAGATCATAGCATTGAATTTTGTCACGGACATTGTGTTCTCGAACAGTAAGTATGGCATCAAAAAAGGGAAAGACTTTGGTGCTGGTAATATGTTCAATATGGACATCACAATTGGTACATAACA
Source organism: Asclepias syriaca (assembly GCA_027405835.1). Lineage (NCBI taxonomy): Eukaryota > Viridiplantae > Streptophyta > Magnoliopsida > Gentianales > Apocynaceae > Asclepias > Asclepias syriaca. The sequence continues at coordinate 79,908 of JAPHNG010000359.1, forward strand.
TATCACCCAAGCTGGTAACTCTGCTTCCGGTATGAACATTGTAAATGGAAGTATGATACAGAACAAGGTAAATGAGTAGAAAGGGAGGATCAATTTCCTTAGCAGAAAGAAAAGGAAGATCAAATTAGCCTTCTTCCATATTGATACCTGCAATGAACACATATATACATATACACACACAGCATTAACTTCTTCTTCTTTTGAAAAAGAAAAATTTACTGCAAGAAATTAATTACATTCATTACAAGTACCTTGGATTTTATCACAGCAGGCAGACATAATCTGAACAGCTGCATTGGACCAGAATGCCAACGATGTTGTTGTTTCTTGTATGCTTCATACGACTCAGGTAGTTCACAAAGTACTCTGACATCGTTGAGGAAAATGAATTTCCAACCGTGCAAATGTGCTCGGACAGCTATGTCCATGTCCTCTACTGTCGTCCTCTCAAGCCATCCACCGGATTCTTCTAATGCCTTGATCCTCCATACCCCAGCTGTGCCATTGAATCCGAAGAAATTCAGGTAATAACCGTTAACTTGTTGCTCAACCTCGAAATGGAAGCACAAGTTGATGTTCTGGAGCCTGCTGAGCAGATTTTCATCCTTGTTCACAAATGACCAACGAGCTTGGACGAGACCTAATTCAGGATTTCCCTGAAACAAAAAAAGAATTGAACTTTATTTAGATCCCACTTCACTTCACAGGACTAATCAAAGCAACAAATGATGATGGGTTTATGTTATTACCTTGAAATGAGGAACTGTCTGCTTTAGAAAATCTGGATTTGGTTGAAAATCTGCATCAAATATGGCAACAAATTCATAGTCCTTTACATAGTCACATGCCATTGCAGATTTAAGGTTTCCTGCTTTGTACCCGGTTCTGATGAACCGATGCCTGTACACAATGTTGGCACCTTTGTCTTTCCACGAGGCAACCTCATTTCTTATCAACATCTGTGCAATTTCATCGTCTGAATCATCCAAAACTTGAACCAAGAACCGATCTTTTGGCCAATCTAGCTGGCAGACAGCCGCAATTGATTGTTCATAGACCTTAATTACAAGAATATTATACCAGAAAAGATTGTCAGAAATGAAAAAAGAGCACCGACAGTCCGACAGTTTAATTAAAAATTGATTGTTCGTGTTGCAGAAAATAGCTTATGAAGCTGACCAAACTATCAAATGAAAGAGCCAAAAAAAAAAAGAAAAAACTATCAAATTGATTGTTATTGTTACCTCTTTCTCGTTACACATTGGAATCTGTACAAGAACCATTGGGAAACTTGAGGCATCCTCGATGTCATCAAATGGGTCTCCTTCAATTTCTGGCTTCAACTTCTTGTACTTGATCCAGAAACAACCGAGGCAAAGTGCAAGGCGATCTACGGATTGAATCATGAAAAGTACGATGCAGAAATTGGAAAGAGATAGAATCAAAGGAGCAATATAATCAACTCTGAAGGAAAGCCAAGCCAAGTAAATCCATTGAAGAATATTCTCCTGAACTTCCCAAGGATGAACCGAACTCAAATCCCAATTGTTGAAATAAGCAAAAATTTCTATAACCAAAGCTACTACTGAAATAGCAAGAAAGGCTTTTATAAACTTATACAACTTTCCCCTATACTTTAATTCTTCATCATTGACATCTGATAAGGCAATGCGTTTCTTGACAGAAACGAACATTGCCGGCAAACCCGTAGCTAGCCATGGAATAAAAGCCAGAGCTCTCTGTACTTTGAGAAACAGAACCCATGTAAATTGCTTGGGACGTGCAGCTTTCTGCTTGTCCTGCAACAATCCCGAATTCGACTCATTTATTTCTACAAGGGCTATGGAATTCGGTTTCTCTATTGTGACTACTAAAGAACTAGGCGCCATCTGTCTTCTTGCTGCTGAAAAACGGGGGCTTTTATCAGAAAGACAAAAACCCACAACTAGATTTTGCTAACAACGAAATGGATTGACTTCAAAATCCTATTTTGAGATTGCCCAACACCGTCACGCCATAATTGTTCTGTTTTTTTCCTTTTTTTGCAGAAAGAAGAAAGAAGAGACCACGGAACAGTTATATAATGTGCATTTACTCAGAAACCCCAAGATCTAAAAAATTCTAGCCAAAAAAAAAAAAAAAAAAGGAAGTTCACAGAATCCAAGAACCCCCACCAAGGCGGTTTCAAATCAAGCTTTGCTAAAACTACTACCACTCTGCTTCTCAAGTCAAAAAAACCCAACGCCCGAGGGAAGGGAAGGGAGAGGGGAGAGAGAAAGAAAAAGGAAGTTAATGGAGAGAGAGAGAGAGAGAGAGCGAGAGAAAAGGATTTAAGAAGAATATGCTTTGTGTGAGAGTTTCTAATAAAGAGAGGAGTTTTTCTGTGTGTGATGAGAGGCTGATTAGAAGTTTCCCGTGTAATATAAAAATTCGAGTATCATCCAACTCACAAATGACAGATATTATTTTATTTTAATTTTATTTTTTAAATAAAAGGAAAAAGAAAAAAAAGTTGGCAATGAGGAAAAGGAAAAATGATCAGATTGGATCAGACATTGAGAACGTGAAAAATGTCTCCACCAGATTGGTTAGGATAGTCAAAAAAGAGCATCTTTTTTTCTTTTTTTTTTTTTGCCTTTTTTCCGTTAACAGATCTGACTGATAATTGTCAAAAAATAAAAGAAAAAGAAAAATAGTAAGAAGACTCACAAGATTCATCACGCTGCCAATTAACGACCAGTATGGAACCCCAAAAATGACAGCACAATTACAGCCAAAAAATGTGTATGTAACCGTGTCTTTTTGCTATCATTTTCCTAATTCTCTTCTTTTCTTACGACCGAATTCACATCCTTAATCCAAGACAGCCGTTTGAAAAAATAAAAAACAAACAAAAGGGTTTGGAGTTGTCACTCGTTCGTCAAAGTTCCTTTATTTATTTTTTAATTTAACCACTTTTTATCTAATATTTATGAGATCAAGAAAGTGAATTTTGTACTATTCCAAAAACCCATAAACATCCTCTGCCAATTTCACTCGGTAAAGTTGATCTTGATACCACTACTTTTTTTTTTTTTTTTTTTTTTACTTGGTTTGCGGCTACTTTTGGACAAAGACCTACTCAATTCCTCACTTTAGGACAAGATAAAATACAATGTTATTGACAAGATATTAATTACAAATCATGATATGACTTTAATTAACGCGCTTAGAAAATTGCTTATAAAATTTAGTCAGAGTAGTTTTTGAACGACTCAGCTGTTTCCTAGCTACTACATTGGGGTTAAGAATTTTTCAAACAAAAACTGTCTTTGTCGTGTAAAAGCCCGTCCTAGTACACACCAGTTTCAAAATTTCTTTTTCTTTCCTCCTCAGGGCGATATTTCAGATCAAGCAAATATGCTTTATTTTTATTAAACTAACTTTAGGAAAGTACAAATAGCTTTTCCCCGAGGGATAGTCGCGGAGATGAAAGTCGGTGCGAAACCACATATAATTGAAAGCTACGAAAGTAATAGGTAATTAATTACTACTCACCTTCTGCTCTTCCATAGCCTTTTGTCCTTTTGATTCAATATTATACTATTGCAAGAAAATATGGTTGAAATTCTGAAAGTAAGAGCGAACTACTTCTATAATATTGCAACTATGGTAGCTCACTGCTTCATTACAAATCAAACATTTTGCAATCTTTTAAGAAATGTTTGAAATATAAGATAAGATATGATCAAGGTATTTTTTGCAATAACAGTAAGACTCAAAAAAAAAAAAAGATTCAGAAATTTTTATTTCTATGGTATTTTTAATTTGTGATTTTTTTTAAATTATAACAATTACTATCAAAGTTATGACTTTTTAAATCAAAATGAAATTATTACTAAACTTATAATCTTTTAAAATTATAAATAAAAACTACTACTAAATTTATAAATAAAATTATTATTATTATTCAGCTCATTATCTTGTGAAACTACTACCAAGTTTATGACCTTTCAAATTGTAAGTGACACTAATACAAAGTTTATGGTCTTTTAAAATCATAATTGAAATTATTATTAAACTCATATTCTTTAAAGTTACAAGTAAAATTATAAATAAAATTATTATTAAACTCATTCCCTTCTAAAATTACAAATAAAACTACTACTAAACTCATAATTTTTTAAATCATAAATAAAAGTAACTTCGTGATTTTTTAAAATTATAAATAAATATAACTTTTTTAAATCGCAACTAAAACTGCTACCGATTTCAATATCTGTAGTGTGACCATTCCATTCCCCCTGATTCACGCCGCGATTTATGATTTAATCTCGCGCGCCTGGCAAATTTACGTTACACCCCCCCCGCACTATAGGCACTGTCTGTTTCTCTCTATTTTTATTTTCTTTTTTTCATTGCCAAAAATAAGCTCGCTTCCTAATAAGGAAATGACACTACTAAATTTAGTCAGTCAGTCATCAGTTTACTCAAAAAAAAAAAAAAAAAAAGAAGAATATTTACTACTACTACTACTAAAACTGAATCAGCAGCAGCCGCCAGTAAAATCATCCGGTTGATAGGCGAGAGAGAGAGAGAGAGAGAGAGAGAGGAAGTCATTTTCTAAGAACCAATCAGGGAAACACAGATGGGTTAGCAGTGATATGGAGGTGAGTGGGGGATGCATCCCAGCAACCATGCATTTGCAGCAAAAGGGGCTCTTCCCCGGCAGTACCCACTTGCAGTGGGTACGCCACATAAATGCTACCCAAAGAACGTTCTTTGTCTTGGCTGTTAGCGAGGTCCACATGCCATTATATTGTCCCATGTGAGCTACCCTGGTCCTCGCTGTATTTGGGGCATTTTAAATTGCACTGTCTTAGGACTGCGTGTGCAAAATTTTCTTTTTCTTTTTCTTTTTCCTTTTAGAACTCAAAATATCTAATACTCCCTTTGAATCCACCTACGAACTAATTCACAATCAAATCAGATCAAATCCCTATTCAGACAGCAGCCTTACACAAAGATCAAACTCAATACCTTATTATTTAAGGACATAAAACTATCAAACTTTTGGAGTGTGTGTGTGCAATGAATTTTCTCCATACTAAAAAAAAACACTTTGCCATTGATGGAAGCAAAGAGAGTTAATCATTTTCAGGTATCTGACAACACTTACACGCAGACTACATTAGATCAATAAATAAGCCATGTTACTTCGAAATTAGGAGAGGGCGAATCTCGACACCAGAGATCCCCACAGTTGCAGGTTGCAAACTGTTCTGAAGTAGACAAAACAACAGACAAAATACTTATCTTTGAATTTTCTTTACCAGCCCGCAGCATGCAGTGCACACTCCCATGACATCAACAATAACATTGCGGCCTGCGGATGTAGAATAAACAAGTAAGTAATTATTTTTTTAGATGGGAAAGTTCATCAGCAAAAGGGAAGATCTATATGAATTTGAGCCATGCAGACAACACTACAGAGGAGATAAGCATACCATCGAATAGATTTTCAGAAAGTTACTATTATGATCCAATTAATATAAGAAATATTCTTCCCAGTATAAAAAATGCTAGGTAACAATGCAAGTTTCAAGGTTCTCAAAAGACAAGTCAGAGTAGAAGCCTTGTGACACATGAGAATTTTTAAGAGTGTCTAGAAATCTCCACTTGATGTAAACAAAGAAACAGGAGAATTTCTCTCTTTTTTGGTGTCAGCATTAAACATGAGCGTGTTCAAGGGTTAAATTAGTCTCCTCACGAAGGAAACAACATGAATCTGCTCAACCATGTAGAATTGCTTCAATTATCTAGATCCATGATCTCCCAAACCAGCTCAAAACTAATATTAACATGTTTATCAGGAATGCATTCATGTATTTTAGGCTCACCAAAAATTGGAAAATAGTGTCCAGATGCAGGTATGCAAGAGAAATTTGTAAATCAACACCTTCACAACTAAACCTACATCTGTTATAATACAGTGAGTGAAAACAACTCATATATTTCAGAATAAGCTGTGTCCAGGACAATTCAGATATGGATTTTAACCATTTTCGCAGGAAATGAGACAATTATCCATTCAACTATTGAAAAGATATTTTTAAGACTTTTGTGCAGTTAAACCACTATGAGCATTGTATTGGTCTAACAAAGATGAGAAGCATTTTTCAGCAGAGTAAGACACCCCAATCTGTCCAACCATGCCCCAGAAAGGCCATGCAGTTGAAATTGTATCTTGACTTTAACCATCAAACAAGAACATTGGCCCCCCATGAAAGCAGATATTAAACAGGCTAAGATGTGTGTAAAACTAACACTTGTTTTCACCTAAATTATTATAGACAGATCCATGATACTGGGCTCATGTAGAATAAACTTCACAAAGTTACATATGATGTTGTTTTCAAGTAATCTCCCAGATCATATAGATACTTCCATTTACACATCACATGCAAAGGCACACCAAGTGTTTCCAGGCACTTAGCTATCTATGTGAAGGATGAAGCAATTCTTACTTAAACAAAACAGTCAAGTAGGATGACAGTAAAGGCTTTACTCATATAAGTTGTAGACATTAACAAACACACACACAAAAGAAAAATGATTAGAGATCATTTCTACCGTAAAAAACAAATCAAAACTGATATTTACAACGTAAAATATAACTCATGCTTCTATAGTTTACCTCTCTCATCAGTCATCATTCCTCACCTTACAAACTCCTTCTCCACCAGTCAACCCCCCACTTAAAATTCTTTCATAATTAAAATCTAGGTAACACTTACAGAAAATATGGTAAACCCCCACTTATGTGCAGAAAATAACTCTAGCCAACCAACAACATAAAAGCAAATCAATGTACACAAATACTTTTAACAGTACAACGTAAAAGGAAAGGCAATGCACTTAGCCACCAAACTCCAGCTTTACATTCAAATATCCCGAAATTTCAACCCAAGTGAATCCAAAATGTCAGCCGAAGTAATCATCTTCTGCGCTAGCAATTGGAAAATTGTGGAGCAAAGCATCCATTGCCCGAATGTTTTCCATAACTCGAGAGAAGAAGCATGTGGAATCGACACGAATTGCCGAGTTCCAAAGGTCGACACAGCCTCTGCCGAATCCCAACTCTTCGCCCACTTCAAATCCTATTTTGAACCCCTCCTTCCAAGTGAGAGTCTTCAAAATTCAGACAATAGAGCCGAGTCCGGACAACTCCATGGTTTTTCCTTCAACTCTAAAGCAGAAGCAGAAGCAGAAGCAGAAGCAGAATACAGCAGGACATTGACAGTCATGGAAGCGACGTCGTTTTGATCCCCAAGACCTTTCTTCAAAATCTCGACAGGCAATACAATGGCGTTCCTTGGTGACTCAGTTGCTCGAAATCAAATGGAATCAATTTTAATCTCTTCTCCAATTCCAACTTCCAAGGTCAGTTCCCATTCTCCATTTTTATTTCTTCAATATTTATTTAAATTAATTGAAAATAATAATCCAAAACACTTTCAAATAGTTTATGATATTAAATTGAAACGAGAAAAGTTAAAAGTGATTAGAAATTAAAGTAACTTTTTCTCTTGGATTTGTCGTTAGTGATGGGTTTAAAAACAAAAGAAATTTTTTATTTTTTTATTTTTTTTTTCGGAAAAAGGAAATTAAGCCCAAATGCCAAAAGAAGTGGGCCGTCACGCCCAGCTATCAATTTGACTTTTATACAAAGATCATCCGGCAGAAGGAACCGACACTTTGTAAATATTATGACCCAATTTTCATTTATGCTAGATTTTAACTTCTTTTTTTTTTTTTTGGTTCAAATAATTATAAAAAATTTATAAACATATTTTAAATCTTAAACACACAATATAATAGTTATATAATATTATAAATTGTATAAAGGGAATTCTTTTGATAGATTACGACAAAGCACAAACGCATTAGTGGGAGTAATTGAGTTGGTGGTGGGTCAAGGTCACCGCTTGATTCTTTCTAGAAGCATTATTAAACTATTTTTAAGCAAACAAATAGTACTACTTAGGTTACTAATAGCAATTATGGAATTTGGGGTTTTGAAACGTGGAGGGTATTTAGGTAATTGTATATTAAGTAGCACATGGGATTCTGACCTGGAAAAATTGGGATTTGGGCGGTTCTGCTTCACCTAAAATAGTGTACGGGTTTTCACTTTAATAAACTCTAAATATAATTTAATCACTTTCTTTTAGAGTACTTTAACTAAGTTAACCCAAAATTGTTTGTTATTATAAGGAAAATTAGCAAAATTAGTTCTCTAAATAATATTTTCTTCTTATGATTGTGACGGAGATACAGTACAATAAGTAGGTGGGAAAAAGGAAAAAAGAAAAAGAAAAAAGGAAGAAAAGGGTGGATGATTGAGCATGGAAGGGAGTGAGGGAGATCCAAATTTAACGGACAAAAGCCAACGCTTTCCAGACGGGAAAAGAACGTGCATTCACCAAATTTCCATGACAGCAGAAGTACAACTTTCTAGAGTCTTTCTTCTTCAGAGCAGAGGAGTTGTGGTTAATTTTTGCTCATGTCTTCTTGTTTTTGGGTGTGTAGGTTAGCTACTAGAGAGTAGAGAGTAGAGAGTAGAGAAGGAGGGTGGTGCGAATTCTGACCTAATGCGGCTCAAGATGAAGCCAAATTCACAATCTGGAGACAACATTAGACAATTTTTCATGAATAAGGACAAGCTTTTCAACCTGGGTGCCCGCCCTTTTTTCTTGTTTTACCTTCTTTGCTTTGCTTCTTTTTACATCTTCTATGTATACTTTGCTCCCACTTCCATCAAATTCGCTCCAAAACTCGACGGTGGCGGTGACAGTGACGCTACATTCCTCACCACTTTTATCCCTGCTCCGATTGAAGAAACTTATGAGCAAACGAACTCCTCCGTTCAGCTTCTGAAAGGTGCGATTTCAATTCAATCTGTTCAATTAAATTTCGAAGTTAATTTCCCCCTTTCAAATTTGGATGCGGTTTTTAATCTGTGTGTTTTATTTTTGGTTTCTGAATGGATGTTTGTGACCTATATGTGAAAAAGGGCAGGCGGTGGAGAAAATGACAAGTGTGATTTATTTAAGGGTGGATGGGTTCAGGATGCCCGAGGTCATTCGTACTATACGAATTTCAGTTGCCGGGCGATTCCCTTCTTAAGGAACTGTTTCCTGCATGGAAGGCCAGACAAGGATTTCCTTCACTGGAGATGGAAACCTGAGCAGTGCGAACTCCCACGTTTTCAGCCCAGAATGTTTCTTGATATTGTTCAAGGAAAGACAATGGCTTTCATAGGTGACTCACTTGCTCAGAATCAATTGGAATCCCTTGTCTGTCTCTTATCCGGGGTTAGTCATCCAATTTTTTTTTCCCCTTTCTCATCTGAATTTCAAGCATGTTTCCCGTTCATTTATTTTTCTCTTTCAATCAAAATTGGGGGAGAGGATTTGACCTTTGGGGGTTGTATAATTGGAAGTGATGTCCATGATATGAATTCATCAGCCAAAATCATGTCGAATAACAGTAATATACTCCCTTTTAGACTGTCAACTAAAGAATTTCTTTCCTCGTGGACATGTTTGAGGTGCCAGGATTCTCTTTAGCAGCATAATCATTGGTGGTGTCCCTCATTTTCCCTTTCCTTCGTGATTCCATACCATAATTGTGTCATTTTTTTTGCCTTCATTTTTCTTTCGGTGGTTTCTATTACCGGCTTCAACATCAGTTGAGTTGAATGATTTAGAAATATGCTATCTTTGCAGGAAGAAACTCCAATTGAAGTAGAAAATGAGGGTGAGGATCGATTTCAGAAATGGCACTTTCCTCAACACAATTTCACAGTGATGGCTTTCCGGTCCCAATTCCTGGTCAATGCTTCAGATATAATAGTAAATGGTTCCTCAACCGGCGGTTTTCATTTGCACCTTGACAAGATTGATGATAAATGGGCAAAAGTGCTTCCCACAATGGATTATGCCATTCTTTCAGATGCTCACTGGTTCTTCAGGCAGAACTACCTATACGATGATGGCAAGCTTATTGGATGTGTCTATTGCCAGCTGCCTAACGTGACGGACCTTGGCCCTGGCTATGCCATCAGAAGAGCTTTTCAGTTGGCTTTGAAGCTCATAAATGACTGCAAGAATTGTTCCCCCATCGTGACTTTCCTGAGAACATACTCGCCAGCACACTTTGAGAATGCAGCATGGAACATGGGAGGATATTGTAACAGAACAATCCCACTGTCTGAAGTAGATAATACAAACAATTGGGAATTCAGAGATATTCAAATAGAAGAAATTGAAAGAGCCAGGAAGGAAGGGGAGAAAAGTGGGAATACATTTGATGTTATAGATATAACTAGAGCTATGCAGATGAGACCTGATGGGCATCCTGGAATATACTGGGGAAACAAGTGGATGAAAGGCTATAATGATTGCATACACTGGTGCTTGCCTGGTCCAATTGATGTATGGAATGAGTTTCTATTTGAGATGCTCAGGAGGTGACAAACTCCCCATCTTCACCAGACATAAATGGTAATCTAAAACAGAAGAAATTGGAGAAAATGCAAACCAAATGTGAAGTTTGCCGGTATCCTCTGGGAAGAGGCATCCCAAGTCCTACCAGCCCTCACCAGCATCTGTTTCACATGTTTGATTGATTTCCTAGTTTTCTCTGCATGAACAAGGTACTCTTTGTGTAGATGAGAATGAGGTGAAGATTAAAGTAGGAGCCAGAGCATGTACCGAGGGCTGGTAAATAAACCAGTAAGATCTAGCAAGCACCTTCATTCAGGGCAGGCAATTATGACAACATTGATTAGATCATTTTCTTGTACATAATTGACAAGGGCTTCCAGTTGTCATTTTGCTATCCCGTTGAGGTCTTAACTTTCAGTACCTTTAATCCTGTTGTACTGTAATTTTTACTTCACACAATATACAGAAATTCTCATCTACTCAGATAAAAGAAGTGATATTTGCCTACCTTCAAGGACAATGTAGCCCTACAAATATGCAGACAAACAAAAAAATGCTTGCTTGAGTTCCAAGTATATCCGTCACAATTAGCACAGATGTGCATATACCATTTCAAGCTCTAGCTGTTCCTGTTAAAAGACATACCACAAATAAAGAGCCTACGCACTTTTCAGTTATTAACCAGGCACAGAAATTAAATAACTGGAAATTCAAAAATTCTCCACAAAATGCCCTTCAAAATTGATTGAGTTTGGTTACAGACTTCTTAGTAAATGTGACTGGATATGTTATTATCCATATATCTGTACAAAGTCGTGACTCAACTCCAGCAACACAAGCAAATGCAATATAATTCAGCTAAAGTTAACTCAACAGATGATTGTGCAGAAAGACAATTGTAGAAGACCAAATAATCAATATCAATGAGAATCCAAGAGATCATCTCAGAAATTTCAGAATTCATAATGGAATCCTAGTGTAGGGTTCTTTCTCATACTTGCAACCTGTTAATTCTGTTAAGCAATTATAAAGCACAGCCTTCAATTTGATCACTAAAAGCTTTCCCCTTAGATTCTGAAGTAAACTACCATAATTTTGAAGTCCTTTTATCTTCAATATCTGTTGAAGATTGAAAAATCCAACACATGTCAAGCATACTGCAATTCAACAGAAGTCATATGATGATGCTACAAGAAGAAAATTATATTGACTACCACGCAAAGTAAAAAGGGGTGGAAAAGCAACATAGTAACCAGAAATGCAAAACAGGCTTCAAAAACACAGTCAAGAACTATATTGATGTTCCATCAAGGCCCCAAGTGGTTAGCAAGGAATAAACCCTAAAACAATTTTCTTAAGAGAGGGAAACACAAATTTAGTCCTAAATGTATCTGCTGTAGTTATTAACAATGTAGGGTACATGGGATAAAATCAGTACTAAATAGCAACCTTCTGAACCAATTTGGGCAAAACACAATAAATGAAAAACATCACTAGTATAATTTCGTGAACAAGGCACCATCAATAGAGCAAATGAAATTTACCCTTAAAAAAGAAGTTTATCCACTATGGCAATCATTGTGCAATCTACAATCAGTTTATACAAGAGTAAAATAATAAAAGAAAATGCTCAAACTACTAATATCATGTTGTAATTTACCAGAAGAACATCTCTTAATTCTCAAGGTTCCAGTGGGCTACCAAGCACATAAGAGAATAATTCACGTGCAGGTGCATACTCAACCAACCCGATATCTGTCCCATATCCAGTAACCGGTAACTTCAGATCGCGCAAAACAGTGAATGCCTCGGCCATTCGACTCTTTGGGACTTCTTCAGCCACTGGGCAGTGTGGAATCCATGAATCAGGGCGATACTCATCCCCAATTTCCATGCCATCTTTTTTCATTGCATCAAACAGTTGAAGATGGAATTGGATGAGAGAAAGGGATGGTGTTGGAGCAAGAAAGAGTGTGTTATTATCATTGGCAAAGCTCCCAACTGAAGAAAATGACAAGGACAAAGGTTCTTGCCTAGAAGCAAAACTTTTTACTACATTTTCAAGTTTAGTGATGTCCAGAAATGGGCTAGAAAATAGAGTAATATGAGGTCTGGATTCAATTTCAATGAGCTGAGTACTAATTTGTCGGCGAGCCAGTACATTCCAGGCCTTCAAGACCTGATTTTCAAGTGCAGGATCAAAGTAGAGTTCCAATGCATAGCCTTGTGACATTGCCTCTAGATTCAATTTCCTATCACGTAAATGCACAAGAAATTAATTCTACGTAACAAGCACAACAGAAATCTTAACATTCCAACAAGATACTAAGAACTAAATAACTATAATTAGGCAGCCCACAATCACAAACTGCCATAACAGAGATCTTAACTGTCATACAACCGACAATTAAAGAATTAAAGAGCGGATAGTTAAAGCATAGACAAGATATTTAGCCATCAATTAACGAGAGAAATCACAGAAGGAAGGCAAATCAGATGCATTAAATGAAAAGATAAAAAACCTGAAAGAAAGCCCTAAAACAGTATCAGAAAAGCAAAATTAGAACGTACCGAGTTGAGATTAGAGACAACGAAGGCAGAAGAATTAGGAGAGAAAATCCAAATCCGGAAATCTGAAGGAACAGAATTCGCCAAATTGGCAAGAGGAAGTGATAGACAGTTGAGAGGCCGGAAGAGGTTAAGAAAACAAAAAGAAGAACTTGTCAAGTGTCCCCCCACCTTTCTCCCCTTCCAGGAGAGAGAAAATAATTGAACTCAATTCAATGAGTTTTTTTTTTCTTTTTTTCGCTCAAGAAATTTCGAATAACCGAACCGAATAAAATTTGTCTTTTTCTCTCTTTTTTAGTTGTTTTTAAAATATTAAAAAATTATTTGAAATGAAATAAAATTCACCAATTATTAAATAGAAAATAGTTATTTTAGCGTTCAATATTTAATGAAAATGAGTATATTTTTTACTAAGGCTATATTTTTTCCAACTCTTGTGTGAATGTGGGTAAGTGATACGAAGCCTTGAATGGTTGATGATAAAGATGCGATATACTTCTTTGTTAGGTGAACTAATTTTACATGAATTTTGTACAATACAACTCTACTGTCGGTTTGGCTTTATACACAAACAGAAACAGTAAGAGAAATATGACGTATTATACATATAATACACTTAGATTTAATTACTACTAGTATTATCAAGCAAGCATTATGATTATACATTGACATCGCTTTTGAAATTTCGCAACAATGGTATTTTCTCTGTTGAAGAAGAAGAAGACTCTAGAATGTCCGCAGTAGTCTCCTCATCTTCTTCCATTTCTTCCTTTGATTTTCCCCACATTACCGTGTAGAATCCAATAGCTATCACAGTTGCTCCCACAACACTGCATTGCAAAACAACCCAAACACACACAGAGGACAATGAAACACTGGATTTTTTTCCTTCTAGATTTCATCCCTCTTGTATTCATTCTTTTGCCAATAAAATCCATCTTTAAAGAAATATTTGAACATTAAGTTCAAAGGGATTTTATTGGCAAAAAAATATCTTAAAGACGATAAAGTTAACTAATTTTCCATCTAGATTTATAAGAGTGTTGGAATTGTACCTTCCTAGATACAGAGCATCTCCAAGGATGATGACTCCCATGGCAACAGCAATCGCAATTGACAATGGCTTAAACATTGCAACATAGACTGGCCCCTTGGTTTTCAATGCCCAAGTGTGTATTGTGTTGTTTAGGAAAGATCCGAAGATACCCTATTTATTAGGGTGATGATATATGCTACCATTTGTTAGAAGTCAATTACTATGTCATTGGCAAGGAAAAGTAAGCCAAGAATTCTGTAGTTACTTACTGAGCATAAAATAGAGGCTAAAGCTATGCCAGGCTTAATTTTCCATTTACTTGAGTCTGGTTCGGTGAAGATGCCAACTATTGCAGCCAAAATGCTCACCCATACATTGTAAAAGAAGACTACTGTTACTTCTGCTGGGTATTCCTTCATGATTTGTGTCTGTCATCATTAAGGGGAATGGAAGAGAAGAAAGTTCAGTACCATATTCCCATTTTTTTTCTTCCAAAGAGTGAATAGTAACCAGCAAGCTTTCTGACCTGAATAATGTACCACATTGGCACCAAAATGTATTCAGCTGTGAGAAACAACCCACCAAGTGCCCAGTTTGAGGGAGTTGCATTCAGAAGCTGGCGTGCTAGTCTGGATGAGGTTGTAGGAGTCAATGTGATCCTTGGACCTCGGTAAAGAGTAACCACAAATGCACCTGATATTGAGAATATGGTGCCCAATACTTTGGCTCGAGTGTTTGAACTTCTCAATTCGAGCTTTTCCATTCTGCCATATATAGGTTTCTCTTAGAATGACTTGCCATCAAACCTCAAAAGATAATCTCAAAAACAGTCATTTTTGCAGGCTTGTCCATATTTTCCTTTGATTAGTTTATTTTTAAGAGCAAAGGGGAAAAAAAGAAAAAACATAGAATAGAGAGCGTGGGGAGGGGGATTTCTTTCGGTGCACCGACCAGAAATGCCTTTGGTGGCTATCTTAATTAGTAGTCAACTAGTGCATGAAATAATATTTTATCCACCCTTTGTGCAGCAGATCTTCTGCTAGCTCTCGTGGATCTGTCTCCAAAATCTAAAGTCAATCCATTCACAACACACAAGCAGATCGGGGAGAGTAAATTTTGTACATAAAATAGCAAAGAGAATCTGTTTGCAGTACTGAGCCTAACTTCTGTACGTTAAAATTCAGGGACCAGTAATGGCCATCAATCACTTCTTGTTTTCCTTCATTTTATTTTTTTTCCTTTCCGTTTATAAGGTAAGTTTTGACTCCTAAATTAGAACTATGCTGCTAACAAAAGGACATAAATTTGTAACGTGCAGAGAGAGTAAGGGGGAAAAATGAAAAAAAAAAGCCGGTGAAAAAGGAGGAAAGCGACAAAACCTGAATAAGATAGCAAGTATGAAAGTGAAAGCTGGAACCAGGTTGCTGATGGCGGAAGCAAGAGTAGGAGAACTATAATTGATCCCTGTATAACCCATGATCTGTGATGTGCACCTAACTTCCCAAAATATTAAGGACTATGAATCACAAGTAATAATCTGTTTCTCGGCTGAGATAAAAAATCTCAGTTAGTTAACAACGAACAAAAATATGGAACAGGGAGTACCCAGTCAATCCAAGCAAGAAGATTTTGAATTGGATGGAGAAATTCAGTGGAGGAAGCCCTCTTGATCTGTGCCAGAAAGCGAATTCAAAACCAGTAAATTAAGAACAAGAGAATTCAAGAACCCCAAGTCCCAAAAGACTAGGGGAGATCAGAGAGTGTGTGACCTGTTACTGCAGAGGAAACGAGAAGGAAGAAGGACAAGCGCAGCAACAGCATAAGAGTAAACAACGAACACATGGTAGCTCATCCCAGTGAGGGTGGCAGCTTTGAAGAGGGTGTTGAGGCCAACGTTGATGCACTCCATGGAAACCATGGCTACAAATGGCAGCATATCTTTGTAACAGTAACTTCCTGGTGCCATCTTTTTGTCTGCTTTGTTGCATCAACCATGAACATGAACAACCAGTTTCAATTATTTATAGCCCCCAGTCAGTTGGATCAGAATTCAGAAATAGAAAGCATGTGTGAGGGAGACTTTCTGAGTTTTCGTGGAGAATTACAACTCGGGAGGTGTTTTTAATTTTTTCCTTGTTACTGCTGCCAAGGCGTATACTTTCTTTGGTCCCATGATTGCTTAAATAATTCAGTTTTTAATATGAACAATAATGTTAATATTTAATAAGTAACTTGTATAAGACAAACGTTGAACTGTGGTCAGTGTAAGTTGACGAGTGGACACAACAGTCAATAGTGAAAATGACCTTCAAGGATTTATGAGAGTGTACCTATTAAAATAAAAGTAAAAAATAATTAGTTCATTACATGTATTTGCATGAGATTTAGGTGAGCGTAATGCACCTATGATATATATTAGCACTACAAGTGATCAAGTAATTCAACTGGTTAATTATCCAATAACAAAGACTACGGATTTTGGGTTGGAAAGAACATGAAGGGAAAAGAAAAGCAATGGACGATAAGAATTTTAATAAGAAGGGCATTTGAGGAAGGTGGGGCCACAGCCTTTTTTTTAACCTTTTTGAGAGTCTAATGGTGGTGGGGAATGCTTGTCGTGTGGTTAACTGATACCCCTTTTTCCTTCCACAAGCCCAAAAAAAAAAAAAATTGAAAAAAACAAACGAAAAGGAATTGATAGGGTTTGGATGAACTAGAACCAATCATAGGTGTGCCCATTGGGAAGTGTTAATTGTGTACAAAGTGATTGCACCCAATTTACTGACATGGACGGACTGAAACTGTATTTAGAGGGTATTGAACAATTTAGAATATAGAAGCCGGCAAAGAAAGCAGATTATTAAGATCAATGAAGTGAGGCTTGAGAGAGGCTTACATGAATTTTAAAAGCCGGCAAAGAAAGACGGCCAGCTTTTATCTTCCTTCAGAAGCCAAGAGCTACCACTTTACTTCCAAGGTCAGCTAGATAATGTCTTTCAGTTGACGCCAAACGTGCTATAGCAGCCCCTCCATTACCATTTGGATGTGCCTACGCCACGAGTCAGAAATTGATCTCCGAGAGTACATATAATATATATATATATATACATGTTCATTATTGACAGAAACAGAAGCTTTTTTCTTTTACAAATAAACAATAAGTTAGAACTGCCATCTATCACACAGGCAAGATGGTATGAGATCAGGCCTCAACCATGGAAAACGTCACTCTGCAGCAGCTTTTCCCATAATCAAAAAAGCCAATTAATATACCGGCAATATCTTACTAGAATCAATAGATGACTGCTTCAATTGCAGAAGAAAATGTTTCCACCAAAAGTACACGGCACCCTTAGCTTTTTCTTCTCTTTTTCCTCAAATTTGGCATTGCTCGTAAAGATCTTACAGGCTCATTTGGAGCAACATCTGAGCTACCATCTGCATTCGACTTTATATGACAAGTATCCATCCTTCCCCGGCTCTCAACCTGCTGGCTTCTGTCCGTTATTTCAGTTGGATTGTTACTTGATTGTCTCCGATTACTTGGGCAAATCCTATCGTCAAAAGAACTGGATCGATTAGGCAAATCAGAATCTGATGTTGCTCTTTTTGGGCTCGCTAATCCACCCGAATCCATATTGGGATCATCCTCATCCAAGCAGAATCCACCTCCCATGGTTAGGGAATCATTGGGTGACTGAGCTACAGCAAGATTATCATCGTTTTTGCTGGAGCTCGACTGCAAAACACTTATTTCTGGAGCAATCTTGTCTGCACAGATCCAGCCACCTCCTTGAAAGCCTTCCCGAGGGGATACCTGATCAACAATTTCATTTGTATTTATTTTACTGAGAGAAGTAACAGCATTGTCAGCATCAACCAAATCTGCTGAAGATGCTCTGCTTTCTGCTTTCTTATTTTGCGAGTTTCCAACATCCTGTTCAGACCCATCATCAGCTGACTCACACATTGCATAGTCTACTTTCTTACGAGGACGTCCTGACTGAAAATTTTTATAAAGAGTAAAAATTAGACATTAAAATAAAAATAAAATTAGTTATGTCATTTTTACCCAGACAAATTTTGTTTATAATCTATATTCCATTTTAAGGCAGTTTGAGTAAAAAGGACATTTCAAAAACCATTTCTTTTCTTTTTCTCTCCAAACTCCCAAACACATTCTAATAATTTATCTTCTTTTCCTTTATAAAATTACCAACATTTTTTTTCTTTATTCTTTTGGTTTCTCTCTTAACCTACACTTTCTTTTCTTTTCTCCCCAAAAACTCCCAAACTAGCTATGAGTGGAACGGAAAAGATGATAATATAATGAAAGAACAGCAAAAAAACTAACCCTGTGCACTTGACATTGCCCTTCAAACTTGATTTGGGAGTCATTTCCACTGTAAGCAGCATTTTCATTATTGGAGCTGGATTCAGCATATATAAGAGAACTTCTCTTCATTCTTTTCTCCATGGATTCAGTTCTCACTTTTCCTCTGCCTCTCCCTTTGGGTATAAATTCTTCATTTTGAATTTGGTGACTTCCTGCCTGAATGGACGAGCGTTTCCTACTCCCAACAGCATGCTTAGATTCTCTCTGGGGCCTTTTCTTTCCTGAGTTGTTTTTAATTGATTTTTCTGTGCCATTGGGCTCATTTTCAGCATCTTCAAAGCCTTGGCCTTCTAAAACATTTTCTGATCCATCTTCAATTGCATCATCACCTTGGTTCACTTTTCTTTTTTGACTTCTTTGACCAGGGTCATCAATGAATTCCATGGATTTATTCTGTGCCATCCCTTTCAAAGCCTTTTTAATCCTCTTACTTCGAATTTTTGCAAATCTCTCATTGAACGAGTAAAATGCTTCCAACCGCAGTTGCGTCTATAAAGACCCAAAGTCATAGAGAATAATGTATTTGAAAATAAGATGAATGTCAACAAGGAAGGTCCTAACCATCAAGTTCTTACAGGAAATATAAAAATAAATATACTAAGAATAATTGTAACTAGCTGGAGACCCTCATCACTCCAAAGCATTAAAACAGAAATTAAAAGAGGAAAAAAAAGCACATCTAAACATATAAAAATTTAGAAGGTATAGTTTTTCTCCTTGCTGCTACTTATTTGCAGTTAACAACAAATTAGATATGTGTATGTGCTGCCTTCTAGAGAATAAGAATCAATTGAGTATTTCACTAAGATATATGCAAGTCAAGAATCCCATTTATCAACCAATACTGGAAAACTGTTAACTTGAAAGTGTCAAAGAGAACAGTAAATATATGAACTGAGCTGGTGCGAGGTTCAAAATGGCATCTATATATTTAGTGCTATCCAGTTGTTTCCCAAATATAAGAATAATAGCCATCACAAGAGATAGAGAGAGATGAGTCAACCTCACGCTTATTATATTCTGTCAATACAGGAAGCAGCAACTCATCTGCCTTTTGGGTGCTCCATCCAAACTTCTCCCAACACAATCTATTGAAAAACCAGTTACAGAGCATTGATTCAAATTGATTGACTTGATACATGTCAAGCTAGAAGTAGTTATAATACTTTAAGCTAATGTGATGTGGGCAAGTATACATATGACAGCAGGAAATCAGGACACCAGAAATTACTCAAAACCCAGGATGAATAGAGAAGAGGAAAGAACTGAAACTTACTTGCGGAGCATGAAATGATCAGGCTTTCCCCAAGAGAAAGGTTCTGTTGACTTGTCCACTTGTGGAGATGTGTAAGCAGACATAACTGCATCACTAGGGAATGAAGAAGGAATATGCCAGTTTTTGCTCACATTTCTCTGCATGAATTATCCACATCAATATTTAACATGGTGGAGAAGCAAAAACTTCCATACCTAAAAAAATGAGAATGAAAAAAATCAAGTTGAAACCATTGGGAACCAAGACCTTACATGCTTATCCATAAAAATTTGCTTTATTTTTTGAGTTTCACCAACTGTCTTGCTATCTGACAAATTCATATCAGTATTACCAACTTTTGACTCTCTCTTCCTTGAGTTTATCCCTGCTTCAGACTTCCCTAAGATTGATGGATCTGGTGATTCAATCCACTCACGGAATTTATGGAGGCCATCTTCTTCAGGAAAAGCATTTACAACCTCAATAGCATTCACAATGCCAATCCCACTGATACATTGCCCACAGATCAGAAACAAAGTACAACTAACAGTAAATGAAATTAACAGAAGGCAAGATATATAACAGGAATAAATAAATAAACCCTTTTGCCTCAACACAAAAGATAGTGACCAGGTCTTTAACGGTCTATATGCCAAAACTTCAAGTCAGAGACTATTACCTTACACCCTCAGTATAATCACTCCCAAGAAGCAATGCCATATTGATTAGTTTATCCCGGTTCAAGCCAAGCTCATTTTCTATATCCTGCACAGAACCGCATCAACATACACATCACTGAGGAAGGAATGGGTGGAAGTAAACAAAGTTAACTTTACATTGGTTTTAAAAATAAGACTGCCGGCTGAAGTTTAATATAACAAAAAGACACTAACTAAGAGAAAGGAGAAGAATCCTAATTAAATACTTGTAATAAGTCAAGTTACCTAACCGGTGACAGAACTAAAGAGTAGCATAAATGACAAGTTTTGGCAGCCTCCGTTACTTTTCTTTTTCCTCCCTTCCGTAAACAAGGAGAGAATTAAAGTAACTAGATGTGTAATCATTAACAGGAAAATGTAGAAGCTGTAGTAGCCTATTACGTAAAAAGGGGAATTTGCTAAAAACATAGCAAGAAGTCAGCACCTTCATAAAGTATGTTTCCACATACTTGCGATCATCAAAAATGTTCTTGTACACACTTCGAGCCCCAAACAAGAATGTATCTGAATCATCAGTGACCACGCCATCAACAAGGTTGTTAAGTTCCATATATGCACATTGAGCTTCAGCTTCCATTGGAGCAATTATAAATGGCAAGCCAAATATTTGGAGCAACTCCTAGAATAAGAAAACAAAATCAGGAACACATAAATTTACAAGAATCACAATTAATTCAAATTATAGAAAAGAAAGATCAGAAGAGATGTAACCGAACATTAAAGTACAGATTTTAATATCCTATCACTTCAACTAAAAACGGTGGGAGTTTCAATTGCTGCAATGACACAGTAACCATGATTCAGGACTATCACCCATTAAGGGAACTAATTGTGTCAAATTACCAGTAAGAAAGACTGTGTTAAAGTCAACACAATAAAGGAAAGAGAACATCTCAATCACAAATACCAAATCTGGTTCCCTCCTGTATTTGTGTATTCTGGTCAATGATGTACTTGTTTTTCTTTTTTCAAGTACTAAAACATAAAAAACAACCAGTAAATCTCTTAAATTCTGAAACCTCCCAAATGCACCGCTTAGAGGGATACTAAACAAGGTTTACTTTCTTACACAGCACAGGCAGAAAAGTCTTACCATCCTAATAACACAAGTTTAGCTGCATGAAATATTGTAACACACCTGGCATTCAGCAAACATTTCACTGCTCACTGATTCAGCATTTCTCTCAAGCTTTCTCCACTCATCTCCAAGCTCTTGCTCCTCTTCACCTAGAATTAGTATTTCCTCCTCCAGACTAGCTTCCATAATTCCAACCTGCTTCTTGCCATCCACAGAAGCAGAGCTATAAAAGGGATCCGCATATTTCATTGGCAAGTAATGTCTATCTTCTTCATCTGCCACTTCTCGTGTTGTGTCTGTACTCTTTACTGAATCCCTCCCAGAAGGTTTCCCAAGTACAGTAGTCTCACTGGAATGACAATGTGTTTCTGCATCCAAAGCATTCAGATGATGAACCATACAAATATAACCAATCGATTTCTTAAGAAGTTAAATCAGTAACAGGTAGAACATTGACAAAATAATTAATCACAACAGTTAATAACAATCATTACCATTAGCAGAGGTACACGTTATCTGCTCCAACATCGGGCTAACATCCTTCTCTTTGACCCCACCAACTGACTCCACAAGTACTTCTCGGATTGAGTTCCTCTTCTCACAAGCATCATCCCCTAAAGGCCTATCAATTGGGCATCTTTGGCATGTTTTTTCAGTCACAACCTCCATCTCATCACAATTAACTAAATGTGGCGATAAAGGATTACTAGTTTCTGACTTGTTCCATTCTACTTGACTATCAATGTTATTAGCATGGCCTGGAACTGGAACTGAATGTTGGTCTTTAAGTTTACAATCTGATGTCATTTCCGGATTATTTGGATCTTCTTCATGGAAAAGCTGCATATTCCTGCTAAAGTTCATCTCTGCAGAAGCTGCAGATTTTTCACGTTCATGAAGTGCAGTGAGAGAATTTTGATCATCTAGATCCAGCAGACTTTGTCTTATTGCTTCCTGAACATCAGCCTCTTCCTCCAAATCACCTTTAGAGGAAATTTTTCTGCATTCAGCTGGACATATGGAAGCATCTTCTTGAATATCTGAATACCCTTCCTTCCACTCAATTCCACTCTCATCAATCATGCCACCATTTCCCACAAGGAACTTGCTGTCGACTTTAATATCATTACCTAAGGTACCACCTCTGTCCCTCTCCAATTCCCCTTCATGATTTATAACAGAATCTGGTACCAGTGGCTTGTCCACCTTAACATCACTACAAAAATCACCACCTTCCTCCCACTCCAGTTCATTATCTTCATCTGTTCCTCCATCTGCCTCAAGTGGATTGCTATCAACTTTGATGTCATTACCTAATAAATCACCTCCTTCCTCATGCTCAAATTCTGAAATAGAATCTGAGCATGGTTTCTTTGAAGAAGAATTACTAACAGAGAAGTCCATTAGTGGATCACCTGCCACTAAGCGAGCAAATAGGTCATCATCATTGGCAACATCTTCATGGTTATCATTTTTTTCAAAAGATATCTCTATGGCACATCCAGTACTTAATGATATCTCCTTATCCCTGTTATTTACACATGCAATTCCATCAGCATTGAGATCAGAATTTCTAGATAGCTGGGCTCCATATTGAGAATGAGCCACATCCTCAACTTCACTCCCACCAACAGTAGGCAAATTACTTGCATTTTCAGTTGCAATTCCCTGTTCCTTCTCGAATTCTTTCATAAAATCCAGGTTCCTTTGTATATCTCTTGTCATGCGGATTCCCATAGCCCTCACTCTACTAACTCGACGCCGTCCCCTCCCATCTAGATAAGTCTCAATACCATAATCTAAATCAATTTGAGGTTCACTATCAGCAGATTCTGAACCAGCAACACTGTTCCTCCTAGTTGTGAAATCACCAGTAACTGAAGAAGAAGTTCCCGTTGATAGACTTGCATTGCCCATCACGCTGCCTTTTCCAACAGATGTCAGGACTCTATAAATTCAAGCAACAATGGTCATACAAATTTAATGAAAGACAACTATTTGATCTATTGAATATATGTATACATATATATATATATATATATATATATATATATAATATAAGAGTAGCAAAAGAGTTCCTCATCAGAAATTCAACATGCAGTGGTATTCATTCTGAAGAGATAAATGTCCTATATCAACCATTACCATATATGTCACAAGATGTGTACTCACTGTTTATCCCCGGTAAATGATGATGAGAAAATAAATTCTCTATTCGCTTCAGAGGCGATCCTTGATGTCTGCACTCCACCAATTCCCCGACCAGCAGCAGATTTCTGCACTTCATCGATCTCACGGCGAAAAGCAACTGTCTTGAGATAAGCTTGTATTTGTAATTCTGAAAACCTAGCAGGAGCCTATACAAGCATGCAAAAAGACAATAAACAATAATGAGCAATCTTCAAAGGCAGATGAAACTTCACTGAAGCAATACACATCAGTGCAACCAGAGGATACTAAAGAATCATAAACCGAGGAGACTACCTTTTTAACTTTTTGATACTTTTGTCTATTCTCTACCATTAATCTCTCCCGCATCTGCAAGAAAAAATCAAGCCTAATGAAGTACACAGCATCTTATGAAACTTACTTCTTAACCAAAGAAACATTTGGAAACAGTTAAAAGATGAGCATATCACCAGAATACCTGAACAAGAAGATCAAGTTGCATAGATGGAGGCAGAGAAGCTAAGATAGCGGGATCAATTTTTCCAGACATCGTTGGCTGCAAATTAGTTTCTTAGAGTAAGAAAGCATTATAAAACTATAAGGTGCATTTATCCTCGAAAAGTGGCAGAATCAAATTGTTAACTACAAACTAAACTTTTGATAAGAGAGAAATCTAAAAGGATAGAAATTCTTACAAGTATAATCTCTTCATCCTCATCAGCGTCCTCTCCTTCAGCTTGAGTGCGCAGGTCAGATGATGATACACCAGCACTGAAATAGTCATCTTCCTCAGCCAAAAGTGAAGCAGCCAACCTTAATTAACTTATCAACAATGTTAAGAAGTGAGATCTTTCACACCATACTCCCGTCAAAAAAAAAAAAAAAAGGAAAACTTAGTAACTCACATTTCATCAATTGCTTCCTGATTGCATCTATCTGCGTAGAACTGGCTTTCTACTGACTTATTGTCTCCCAGTTCACCTTCATCAACGATGACCTTTTTACCTTTGCGATCATCAACTCTATTCTCCTCTAGATCATCACTAGTGGTGACCGTTTTATGCTTGGCAATATTATCCTTCCTTTGTTTGTCAAGTTCATTGGCTAGTTCTTTTAACCTAATTTGTTTAAGCTGCAAAAATATATTCAATGCAATAGACAGAGAATACTTGGATTAGCATAAACAAATGTATACATAACCATACAAATTTTTAACTACCGAGACCCCACCCATCCAAAAGAAAATCATAAACTTCTCATAATACCAATAAGGAAGAAAACACAAACGCTCAAACTTAAGTTCTTAGGTATGAGGATTGAGGCTCTAAACCAAACAACAGAAGCAAAGAAAAATAGAGTTTAAGGAATAAATTGTAAATATCGTCAAATACCGCACCTGATTGAGAAGCAACTTCTCCGCGGTTTTCCTAATCTTGGCTTGAGCATTCTCTCGCTGGCGACGACGAGCAATCACAGTTCGGCGCTTAAGAGCAGGCGTTCCACCATCAAATACAAAAATAGGCTTCGTTCGGAGGTACAGCAACTTGCAAATTCTACGGAAAAACCCCAACAGATGGGCGTGCCGTACCATTTCTCCCTTCTCGTCCCTCATCGCCTTCATGAACTGAATCATCCATATACTAGCATCTACAACATTCGAGAAAATGAAAAAATTAATTAAATATACCAATGAAATGTTACCAGAGTTAGGGTTTAATTGGAGAGGGAACACGAAGGTCACCAATGGCCAGTCTTTTGCCGGCAAGGGTTTCGACGGAAACACGGCGACCGACGGGGGCTAAGAGGTTCCAGAGACCGTGGACACCCATTCAGTGAATGCTCTGCGTCAGTTGGGTTTCTGCAGGAAATGATCGAGATCTTTTAGATTTGAGCCATTGCCGCCAAAGAGAGAAAATAACGGTGAAGTCCGTTACCCGAGTTAACGTTAGCGTCCTGCGCTCTATTTATAACTAATTGGAGATCTGTCATCTCATTGGTACTTTAGTATTATTTTTAGGGATCTTCCCCTTTTTCCGATTAATTAGGGAACTTACCATTTTTTCGATTAATTAGGGAACTTTCCTAATGATTATCAAACAAATAAAAGAAAAAGGAAATATTTTGTTTTTTATAATTTGAAATAGGAAATAAAAAAGGAAACTTTCATTTTTTATAATTTAAAAAAATGAAACTTTCCTAATGTTTATGAAATAAAAAAAAAAAAAGAAAAAAGAGAGAAACTTTCTTGATGTTGACTCCTAACAATTTATATTTCTTTAGATTAATTTATATTTTTATGAAAATTAATCAAATTTAATTAGTTTTTTCACATTAATAATACAATTAAAATTTAAAGATTTATTTTTATTTTGTGTTATTTTCACTTTTAAATATAATTATTTTCATGATTTTTTTTAAATCTTGAATTCAACAATAATAAAATAAATATAATTAACTATAATAATTATTAAAAAGACATACATAAAATAAAGCTTAATAAATATACTAATAGATAAATAATCTTTAATATGACTTATTTTAGGAAGTTTATATAATAAAAGACAATAATAATTTGTTTTTTTTTAAAAGACTAATTCACATTTAGTTGAAATTATTTTTTAATCCATAAGGTTACATAACTCTTGAATTTTAAAATTTCAGTATAAATTATTCATAAATCACTTATTATTTATTTCAATTGAAAGGCTTTTTTCTAAAGGTCAGAGGCATTAGATAAATTGCTAGGGACTGAAAATTTAAATAATCACAAGTTAGGGGAAATTTTGAAAAGGTTAACGGTCTTATTAATCCATTAAATTTAGGGGATTATTTTTATTATTTTTGCAATTTAAGCCTTGGCCTTTTTCGCACTTTTGTTGTTCCCATTTAGGTAATAACTATATATTTTTCTTCTCAATATTATAAGATCAGGAAAAACTTTAAAAAATATTTAAGAAGAAAATTCTCCAAGTGACGTGGGGAGAAAGAATCGGATTCAAGGAAACCTGGCTGCTTTTGGGACACAATTGACAAAATCGGCCTAACGAAGGAAATAACCGACGTTTTCTTAAATCCACCGGTGGGATACAGAGTCTTGAAGTGGGCCGATCTGAGATAAAAGTGGCGAGAAGTTTAACAAAGGGGACTGTAGAATCGAAATCTCAATAGTAGTATATGGAAAAAATGGGAACCGTAGATTCTGAGCTAGAACAGTTGTTCCCGGAGAAGCAGAGAGTCAGAAATCCTTGGGTTCCAGTTGGTACTTTTCTTTTCCTGTTTCTATTCTATTATTTTCCTGATTGATGCTTGGACGAAAAAAGATTGATTCTTTATACATCGTTTAATGGGAATGTAAATATAGTGGTTTCAATTTTGGTATCTTTTGTTTAAACATCAAGACGCTGCAATCTTTTTTGCATTCAGGTGCTCATTAGGGTTTGTTAGATGAGTTATTTGGGATTCTTTGATTTATGGTGACTAAACAGTTCGAAGTGACGTTTTTAACCCTTTGGGTGTTGAGTTTCAGTTTTGATATGTGAAACTTTATTTATGATATATGTGATGATAGGCTGAACAATAACTGAAAAGAAATGCAACTGACATATTGGGATTGATCAAATATATAATTATCCGGGGTAGTGAATTCTCAGTAATTGTTTCATTGCTTGAAATTCATTCGCTTGCCAAGGCGCAAAAATGAATGAGAAGGCTACCGTGCAATTTGAGTAGGGTTCAGGTAGACCAGACTAAGAGTGAACTGCTGAATTTGACATGTTGTTGGTATTTTCTATAGTGGTAAAACAAAATAGAGAAGAGAGTGGGGTTTAAATAGATTCCAGCCTTTTCCCTGAGAGGTGCCATTAACAAAAAAAAAAAAAAACAAATTCCTATTTTCCTTGTTTGATTTTTTTTTCATATGAAGCAAACCGTATCCTGTATAACTAAAGAATTTTCTTACTCAAATAATGTATGCATTTGATTACAAAGAATATCCCTTTAACGTTGTTTTGTATGTCTGATAATCTGTTTGATTTTGCCTTTAGGTGCATTCATTACAGCAGGAGTGCTTACAGCAGGACTTATTAGCTTTAGACAAGGAAAATCACAATTAGGTCAAAAGTTAATGAGGGCTCGAGTGGTTGCTCAAGGTGGAACAGTTGCATTGATGGTTGGGACTGCTTACTTCTACGGGGATAAAGCCTAAGTGTTCTGTTGCTGTTTTGACTCTGAACTGATTTTTGCCCAAATGGATTGTTACTTTCTCCTCAAAATGCTAGAATTGGATATCTTGTCTACGAATGCCATTATTCTTTTGATTTTGAGCTTAGTGGTGTTAGATTCAATAATATATTCATTATATGTACAATGAAATGAATTTCCAAATTGGCAAAGTGTTTCTGCTTGGGAATCCTTGTACCAAATATTTATATACTTCCTTTTCACGATGCTTAATTTTATCCCCCTTCTGTCTTCTCTTTTTTCCCTTCCTCAAATTTACCAATGGTGAATTTGTGTTTAGAATTTAAGGAAATTTACAGAAATTCAAGATGTTGGTAATTGCAGGTGAGGTGATGCTGCTAATTGGCAGCCAGGATGATCAAGATCTATTGAGCCAAACACTCTTTAGTGATCTAAGACTTTGAAAATCTGTAAATGATTTTTGCTTGAACAAGGGGCAGAATTTATATCAATAATTAGTTGGACTGAGTAAATGATACCATGGTCATTCGCCTGCATCTTTTGTCTTATTGTATGCTTTAGGAATCCAAGTTAATGCAATATATAACCCCAGCTGGAATTTGGAAAGAGCATTGTTCTGTTATTTTCTCTTTTGTCTCACAGTGACAGGTGGTAATGCTTGAATGTTCAATGATTCCATTGACAGGGACTGGAAAAAGACAGAATTTTACCTAGTTTCATAAGCCGGCACTTGCCGGAAAGGGGGATAAGCTTGCATGGTAAATTCCGCCAAATGGCAATTTATAAGTAGCAATAATGATAGTTCCAGCATTGGAATTCCCTCCTTTAGACATAAAAAATTCTCATTTGTGTGTCATATTTGGTGACTTGACTTCGCCTTAGCTATGAACTAGTTGCAATATTTCCTCTGCTTCATTTGCTTTTCCGTCCTTTTAACATGAATAAAACTTTCCTTTGTGCATTCTTGGTTGCAGTATTTCTCCTCTTACGTGCAGCAAAATCTGAAGACGAGGAAGAGATTAAGAGCGCACTGACTAATTTTATTACCCAGCTCACTGACAGCAGCGGCAGCGGCGTCCCTGGCCGAGCTCTACTATGGAATTTAACCTCGGATCCCTGCAAAGATGATCAGTGGGAAGGTGTCAGTTGTGACCATCGGGGAAATCTGAAGAACATAACTCTTAATGACTACGAATTTTCTGGCATTTTCAATGCCAGTACTCTTTGTGATGTGCAGTCCATAACAGGATCACTCGCTGTTCTTAGTCTCAACAATAACAATCTCCAGGGAGAAAGCTTGGAGAAGATTGGAAATTGCAGACAACTCACTCGATTATATATCAGGGGGAATCAATTCGCTGGAAACTTACCGGAATCTTTCACCGGATTAAACAATCTGAAACGGCTTGACATTTCAAGAAATAACTTCTCAGGAACTCTGCCTGACCTCTCCCGCATATCTGGATTGAATGAACTCTCCGCTCAGGAGAACAGCTTCTCTGGACCTCTTCCCGAGTTTGAATTTTCCAATTTTGTGATATTTAATGTCTCTAACAACAATTTCAGCGGTACAATACCCAGTGGTGGTGATCGTTTTACAGTTAGTAGCTACGACAGGACTCAATTATGCGGTAGCCCTCTTCCAAACAAATGTCCTCCTAGTACTACTTCTGCGAGCAGCTCAGAAACTTCTGATAATTCAAAGGGTGGCCTGTCGAAAAATGAGATCCTGATGTTCTCTGGATATTTCCTCATTGGTCTGACTCTAGTGATTCTTCTTGGTCTATGGCTATGTAGGAAGCGCAAGAAAAGGGAAGAAGATCAGGAAGCAGTTGCAAAAGTGGCATCAATAGTTGATGATAGCAGCAGCATTAGCACCAACAAACCTAGTTACACAGTAGCAGCAGAGCCCAAGGACTCTGGTGTTGTTGGTGTCAGCAAGTACGAGGGCGGCGCTTATGGTTCAGGGGATGAGAGCGCAGGAGTTTCACTTACTGGCCCGGAAGTGATGAATGGACTAAAATTTGAGAATTTGCTGAAAGCTCCTGCTGAGTTACTTGGCAGAGGAAAGCATGGCAGTGTATACAAGGTCTTTTCTGAAGATCTTGGAAAAACTCTGGCAGTAAAAAGGATCAAAGAATGGACAATTTCTAGCAATGATTTCAAACAAAGAATGCGGAGTTTAGGCCAGGTGAAGCATCCAAATGTGTTGCCTGTCATTGCCTTCTATTCATCCAGACAAGAAAAGCTCTTGGTTTATGAATATCAACAGAATGGTAGCCTTTTCAGGCTTCTCCATGGTAATTTCCACTCTCATTCCGAGTTTCTTGAGTTGATTAGGATTACATATATATATAGTTATGGAAACAATGTCTTAAAACAGTAGTTGATAGATAATCTGCATGGTTTTTTCAGGACCTGAAATGGGCAAAAACTTCGACTGGAGTAGCAGACTCTCTGTTGCAGCTACCTTAGCTGATACCTTATCTTTCATGCACAGAGAGCTTAACGAAAAAGGGATTGCTCTTGGCCATGGTAGCCTGAAATCATCAAACATTTTACTGAACAACAACATGGAAGCATGCATAAGTGAGTATGGTCTATTGCTGGACAGTCAAGATCCTTCATTAATCCCAGATGCCCATTTTTTCCAAGGAGGCAGAGAAAACCATCCTCTGTTTAAATCAGATGTTCACTCGTTGGGTGTAATTCTTCTGGAGCTACTCACCGGAAAGTTAGCACAAACCAACGGAAATCTAGACCTGGCTAATTGGGTACTTTCAGTGGTTAAAGAAGAGTGGACTGTAGAAGTATTTGACAGAACATTGATTCAAGATGGAGCCAACGAAGAGAGGATGGTTAGTTTGCTTCAGGTTGGGATTAAATGCGTGAACCGTTCCCCGGATGCACGGCCAACCATAACCCAAGTTTCTCAAATGATAAGGACACTGAAAGAGGAGGACGACAGATCCATGGATGCTTCTGCCATTACTAATAGCTTCACCAGCTTCTCCCAAGTTTGAGGAAAAATATTGACTAGCTTTTTTCTTTTTTTTTTTTTTTTTTTTTTGATTGACTAGGTTTTCTTCTCTTTTGTCACTCTCTCTCTCTCTCTTTCTATATATATATATATATATATTCTCATATCAAAATACTATTTTTATTAATTTAGATTTCATTTGAATTAAATGCATAGAGTTTACTTATATAACTATACAATATATTCTTTGACAATAAATTTCTTACAAAATATACCTTAAAAAGAAAAATTCTTCAAACACTAGTTTTGGTATATATGCTTTTCCTTTTCAATCAACTTCCAAAATGTTATCCTTTTATAAAAAAAGGGGAAAAAAATGAAGAACATTTGATGTCTAGATTGCCATAATTCTGTCCATTTACTAAGAAGATATCCATTTTCCTATCTACCCCATTATATAGAGGAAGGTGGAGCAGTATGGCAATTTGACAACGAAGTCAATGACCACCAAAAGAATAATTTTCGATCCACATTTTGTGGTGGTTATATTACAATATCTACCTCTCCCTCTTCTCAGGAATTGAATTTTTCCGATACTCATTTTACATGGCCAAGTGAATCAAATTCTAATTTATTACACTTTTTTTTTATAGATAAATTCTAATTTAAAAATATTTATTAAAAAGGCTTAGTTGGAGCAGTAAAAGTGGCCTATTAGCTCAAGAATTTATAGAAAATGGAGGATATATAGCCCAAAGGCCCATGATTTCGCCCAAAGACGAGGCGGACTGTCGCTAGGAGAGTTGACTACACGCTCCGTTTTTGGCGCGTCTAGACATTGAAAAGTTGTTTCTTTTATATTTTCTAATTCCGACTATTCTTTTTTTTTCTTTTCTTTTTCTTTTGGAAATTAAAGTCAGTCTTTTTTTTTTTCTTTCGCATTTTCTGGACCGGTAGTAAATAGGACAAAACAAACAACTACTAGAAACGACTTTTTTCTTTATTTTTTTTGGACACTTAAAAACGACTCCTTGCTTGCTAGCTTCTTTTGTTTTGTGCTGATTTTCCCATCTTCGGAAAACCACATTTGCCAATCTCCGGCTGACTCTCCTCCCACTTTAAATATATTCTTCAATAACTCAGAAAAATCCAATCTTTTTCACTTCCCTATTCTTTCTCAATCATACAAAAAAAAAAAAAAAAAAAGAAAGAAAAAGTTATAGTATATAAGTACAGATAATCTAGCAGCATTTGAATTTCTTTTGTTTTTTTGAGAGGGAGTGGAAGAGAGAGAAACAGAAACACGTTTTTCTCTTTTCATTTTTTTCATTTTTCTTTTTCCACATTCATCGTTTTTGTGATACGCCAGGAGGTTTCAAGATCCCGAACAAAAAAAAGCTGTTTATCTAGGGTTTTGCTGAAGGCTGCTATTGCGGTAACGTTTTCAGGCTCAAGGTTGGTGAAGAATCATCAATCTGCGTTTATTTATTATCTTTTTCTATGATTTTTTCTTCGGCGACCTAGATTTTTCCAGTCCTATGGCCACGGTGGCCGTATCAGAGAGTTAAAGGAAAAAGAGAAGTTGTAGACTTTAGCTTATTTATTTGGTGGGTTTTTAGTCAAAGCATTTGCTCTTTGTTGTTCTGCTGTAAAAAGGAAAGAAAAGGTAAGGAATGTTTGCTTTTAGATGATTCACTGGAAAATGAGGAAGGCAAATGTTCTCTGAGTATTCAATATGATTTGTATAATGTCAGAAGTAAGAGGGCAAAGATGGATTTCTGAGCATACCCACTTGAAAATGTCCTGGATTTCTCACGTCAGTCAGAAAGATAGTGTTTACACATACCCTCCTCCTCCTCCTCCTCCTTTTACCCCTTCCTCGTCATCTTCTTCTTCTTCTTATGGCGTTACTGGTACTTTCAGTAGAGAATCAAGTCCTCCGTCATCGTCCGGTTCAAAAATTAGTCCCGCCGTTCTTTTCATTATAGTAATCTTAGCCGTTCTCTTCTTTATATCTGGTCTTCTTCACTTACTCGTTAGATTTCTAATCAAACACCCATCTTCCTCTGCGTCCTCTCAGTCTAATAATAATAACAATAATCAATACCCAGAAGTTTCCAGTTCCGATGCTCTTCAAAGACAGTTGCAGCAACTTTTCCATCTTCACGATTCCGGTCTGGATCAAGCTTTTATTGATGCGTTACCCGTTTTCATGTATAAAGAGATCGTAGGTGCTAAGGAGCCGTTCGATTGCGCTGTGTGTTTGTGTGAATTTTCCGAGAACGATCAGTTAAGATTGCTTCCAACTTGTAGTCATGCTTTTCACCTCAACTGTATAGACACTTGGCTTCTATCAAACTCAACTTGTCCTCTTTGTAGAGGGACCCTTTTTAATCCTGGCTTCCCAATGGAAAACCCAATGTTTGATTTCGACGATCTAAGGGAAGATGATGGATATTCTAATTTCGCAGAGAATGGAATTCCAAGTCGGCAGAAGACTGTGGAGGTTGAGGAAATTGTGGTGGAGAAGGGCGTTTTTCCAGTCAGGCTTGGTAAATTCAGAAAATTGGATAATGAATCAGTGGAGTCTGGAGGAGAGACTAGCAGTAGTAACTTAGATGCCAGAAGATGTTATTCCATGGGTTCGTACCAGTATGTCGTGGGCGATGCTCATCTGCAAGTAGCTTTGAGCCATGAGCATAATGGAGGGGATCTGAAATGCAATGGAAACGACAATTCTGAGGCTAATGCAGACATGGATGGGAAGAAGATTAACATTGGAGCAAAAACCGATAGCTACTCTGTTTCCAAGATTTGGCTATGGCCTAGGAAGGGCAAATTTGCAAGTTCCTCACAAGTTCATCATCCTTCTCTGGATACAACAGACTTACCATGGATGACGCAGCATCATCAGAGACCAGAAGGAATTTGATAAGTAATTATTTTAATTATATTCTCACTTAATTGTTAGTATGTGTATGTGTAGTAGTCTCAGTCAATGGTGTTTGCTTTTTCCATTAATTTTGAAGAGATAAAATGATCTTATGGGGTAAGGAAGAAGAAGAAGGATATGTGGTGGGCATTTTTATGGCATTGCTGATCTATAATTTGATCCAGAAAGCTCTGATTTTGCACAAAGTATCAATTTTTTTTTATTTTTTCTTTCTTTGATTGGTGGTGGCATGACTGAATTTAGCATTTTCTGCTCCTCAAGAAGTCTTTTTTGTATCAAAATTTAACTATTGCACCACAAATTAATTAGTAACCAAACATTGATCTGGGAATTATATGCAAGTGTTGTGTATTTTTGTACTACATTAAAGTTTGTGATATGATGAACACATGAAGGAGGTGGAGTGTGTGTGTTTAATGTGCACATGCTGGTTTCTTTCATGTAGTAGTAATACTAACACTGGAAAGGGTTTTTGTTTTATGATATGCAAAAACTGTTTGTCTCTCTTCTGCCTTGTCATATTTTTTGGTACAATACGGATACAAAACCATGTGAATAATGGCACAAGTTTCACTAAAACCATAATAACATAAAAACAAGTCCATAGATTGTTGAATGATTGGAATTGGAATTTAAATCTTGAAGGGGGAATGGTTATTATCATTTACTGATTTTTGTCAAATAAAAAACTCATCACCTACCCAATCTATACAATACATATATATATATATACACACACAGAAAACACTGTAGCAGCAATGGTAGTGTTTGGATTGCATCAATACTTGTTTTGAGAGACTTTTTGGTAGTGCCCTCATTATTATTGATGTTTTTTCTTTTCTTTCTTTTTTTGTCTTATTGTATATATTGAGTTTAGAGGGAAATAAAAGAAAGAGGAAAAGGGGGTGAGTTGTTCATCAATCACCCTATGAAACAACTTTGAAGTGGCAAAAGATAAAGAAGAATGGCCCTCTTCATATCTTTATCTTCTTCAATGGGGTAATCAAATTCAAATTTACCAACTCCACCTTTGAGTCTTGAAGAATTCCAAAGAAAAATGATATATATATATATATTTATGTATGTACATGTATATGTAAGTATAAAGATTGAAATTGGGTGTTTGTGTGTGTTGTGGGATGGAATAATAATAAATCGCATGATTAGCATTGATGTAAGTTTCCTAATCTTGTTTGTTTTAGGAAAAGAAAAAAAAGAAAAAGAATAGAATAACAGCATACAGTACACCAAAGGTGGTTGTTGTTAGTATTTTAAGTGGTCCACTTCATTGTGATTGACTGATCACCTGCCCTTTTCATCATTTTATTTATTTATGTATATTTTTTGAATTTATTATATAAATATTAGAATCTGATGTTCATGATTTACCAATAAAATTATAATTTAAAAGGAAAAAAAAAACTGGTGTTAATTTGTCTCATCTCTTGTACAATGTTTTACGTGTTTATAAGCAAAGCAATTGACTCCACGCGTCTCCCAATCTCTTTTCTTGGGCTTTTATATGATGGGTAAGGGCCCGGAGAATGTTAAAAGAAAAAGCTTGTAGAACTAAGCAAAAATGGTGCTTCTTCTGTGAATTGTAGAAAGTTGTCATTCCACTTTTAAAAGAAGGGTGCAGGAAAGAAAAAAGGGAGAGTCTCTTATCTAAAGTAAAATAAAATAAAGCAAAGTAGTTGTTTATCTAATGATGGGATAATAGTCTGGGAGAAAATGGAATCAGTGCGATTGTGATTTGTGTTGTTAGTGGACGGACTCTGCCTGTCTAAAAGTAGTACTTAAAAGCCATATTAATAAAATACATACCATCCCAAAGGGATTAAAAGAAAAAATATATATATGTTGGCATTTTGTACTTTTGGATCTCCATTTTCTATGGGGTAATAAGCCCATACTCATTATGGAGTAGTCCAAAATGAAATCACACAAAATCCTAATTTTCTTTTCAGTCAGGGAAGTTGAAGTTCAAGTTACTTCCACAGCAGGGGTAGAAAAGTAAATAACGTTTTTTTTTGAAAAAAAAATGTTCCATTTCTTTTTTACACTTGTCAAAAGAAAAATCATCACCATCTATTTAAGGAAGAGATGAGAATAAATTACTCTAAAAGAATACTTTTTAAAAAGAATTAAAGAAAAAAAGAAGAAGCAAGTAGGACAATTTGACCCGAACCAGGGATCATGCACCTGATTCCTGCGCTAATGGCCCTCCGTCTTAGCTTCTGCTGGCAAATTCTCCCCCGAAATTTCAGGCCAGCCCAAGTTGGAACTTGGAATCCTGTGGACACCATCAATTAACCGTTTCTAAACGGGGAATTGTCATTTCCGGCAATTACCTTTCTTTCTCATACGTTAACTACGCCGCTCCTTTTCCTGATTCTACGTTCGACTTGACAGTCATCGGAATAGAAGCATACCTCGATGAGAAATCACGGAATGACCGATCATCGTCCTCGACGATTAGACCGTGTCCGTCGTCGAAATTCAAGGCGTAACTCGACGGATCATAATTATACTTTCCACCAGATTTAGACCCACGGCTTTTATTGAACCGGCGAATAAATGTTTTCCATTTCGGACCGGCTACCAGCTCCGACCACTCCCTCACCTTCTTAAATGTTTTTATTCCCTTCCCCATCCATTCCCTAGTCCAACTAGTACTCTCTGCTTCTTCCTCAGGCGTTGATGCAATTCGCTCCCAAACGGTATTCGCCGGCCGTAGGGAACCAAAACAGGGGAACCAACAACAACAACCCCCACGATTAGCGAATGCCATCTCTTCTTGCAAATCGTCGGCAGATTCCATGTCCGGTTTGCTGGCCTGAGAAGCCATCGGAAAATTGGATGAAAGAGAAGAGATCGGGATACAGAGAGTGGTGGTAGGTTTCCAAAAACACCTATTATTAACCCTACCTCTGTATTCTCCCTTCCTTCTCTCAAACTCTCAGTGTGCCTTTCTTTCTTTCTTTCTTTCTTTTCTGAATTGGTTGCGGCATTATATTTATATCGGTCCGTTGTCAGAAAATAACGGAAATATCACTGGACTCACCCACCTACCCATCACAAGTAAGAAACCGTGACCGACAGATGCCGGTCAAAATAACTAGATTCTATTCGTAGGTGCTCCCCACATCTACTGACTTGGTCCCTATTTTGATATCAATCTACCGTAGACCCGTTGGGAAATCCTGGGGGAGTAACGGTACAGTCATTTCATAAATTTTATCAGCAAATAATACGATGACAATTGTAGCCTTGTTGGCTGGAGCCAGCCAGTTATATCCAGCTCTTTCCAAACTCCACATAATGACGTGGCACTTGGTTCTTTTATGAATATGGCTGGCGCGGCGCTCTCTATATATTTTGACTATATTATTTTTTTTTATTGATTATAATAATTCTAATATATATTTGAAAATAATATGAGAATCAAATTGGAGTTGGTACTATTCTGAATTAAGAGAAAGCAATATAGTTGTTGCTCACCTGTCTTTGCCGGAAAGTTATTATTATTTTATATTGAAGACTAAATATACCAAACCCTTCCTTTTAAAAAGGGAAAAGAAAATAATATTAATGGAGGCAGACTAGGTTCAGTAAGTACCCAATTTAAAAACAACTTTACTATCAATTAATGATTTTTATTATTTAAATTAAAATTAGTTAATATTTCAATGCATATCTTAATTATTAAAGCAATAATATATATGTATATACACATACTGCTTCACAGTTCAGAGGTATCCAACGTTAACTTTAATATAAATGCTAACCGGATCTTCTTTGTCCCCACCAAGAGAAATACGTTCAAACTACCCCCATTAAAATAATATTATATATTTCATCTCTCTCTTTTTTTCCTTTTTTTTCAAAAAACGAAAATATTTATATTTTTAAGAAAAAGGGGTGTTGGATTAAATTAAAATATTTATATTATTTTGCAATTAGGGACTTAATGATTAAGGTTGTTGGTATAAAAGTTCACTAATCATTTACGGATTTTTTTTTTTTTTGGTGGATCGGTTTTGTTGGACAATCTTAATTGGGCCAACTGTAGGGATTTTGGGTTTGGGCTATAATTTATTACTTAAAATTAATTGCATATAACTTTTTATGGTCCAGACCAGATTAGTCTTGTTTAGAGGCCCATATAATTTCACTTCAATTATAATTTTTCTTTTAATTATTTTTTACCTGACATGGGTTGATACTCTTTATTTATTTTTATGTTTATTCATTTACTTTTGAGCAATATATATATATATTTATTTATTTTTAGATGCTGTTTTAGAAATTTAATTGGTAATAAAAATAACATATTTATTTTCATCAATCACTAAAAAGATTTCAAAGTTTTGTTTTCCTCTAATTTTAATTAGATTAGTCACATTAAGAAGCTTCGCAAAACATTAAAAAGAGTATATCTACAGTGTAGACGACAAATATATATATATATATATATATATATATTGAAATAGAACACACAAAGGCACGTTTCCTCACCCGACAAATATATGTATATATATATAACAACCTCCATTTAACGAGGAAGAAAAAAAAGAGAGAAACATTCTGATATATATATATAAATATATATATATAGTCATCATGGGTGTTGGAGCTGGACGGTGTGGTACTAATTATCTTACAGCAACCTCAGTTGTTTTCTTGATCTTCATCACCTTGCTGCTTTTGATTTCTTCCTCTTGCCACCGCGTGGACGCCGCCCGCCACCGCCCTGCCGTGTTCGATCAAAGGGAAAAAAGTTACTCAGTTAACCAGGAGAGGAGTACCACCGGTGACTCTACTACATTTGGAGATATCAAGAACTCCGGTCCAAGCCCCGGCGGGAAAGGACATTCTGCACCGTCTAATCATTAATAATGATCAGTATCCTTGGGTATTCCTTTTATTTTAGTTGGTTAAACAAAAATTTTGGATGTAAAAGTACCATTTCTACATACCTCTAAAGTTGGATAATAATTCATTTTAAATTTTGAATATTAAATGTATATATCAATTAAAATCTAAAAATGGAAATATTTGTGTATTAGGAGGCGTAGAGTTGGATGATTCATTTGCTTGTGGGAGAATGAACTCTGCTTGCAAGGAATAAGATGGATAATACAAAAATCTTTCTTCGGATTATTTTATTTTTGGTAATTTGACAGTGACCACGACCTCTTTCTTCAACTTGTTTCTAAACCCCGTTCCTGACGTATTCATAAATTATACTCATTTTGATTCAACAAAACACGAATCATGTTTTCTGCACCCCTTGACCTAATAGATTCCTTTTTTAACTCTCAAATTTACAATAAGTGAATTTATGTATTTAGTTGTTTAAAATTTGAAATTAAAAAAGATGGTTCGGTGCAGGTTATTTTTTATATCTGATATAAAGACATGTTTAAACTTCTGGAGAATATGAGGATAATAAGAAGTAGTGATTCAATTAATTATAACCATAGGAATAGCCCATGTAATTGTATCTGGATCGGATGTTGTGGTTGTTATAAATCGGATCTCCATAGTCAACGGCCTCGATGACCATTGCTTCTCTCCGTCCATCCTGTTCTTGAACCTGAACTGCACCAAATACAATCTCATTTGTTTCGCAGCTCTGCTCGTAGTATGTCTGAGGTCTGGAAGATTGGTGCTTTTGGTGATATTGCTGCTGCTGATGATGATGTTGATGATGTTTCTGTAGTTGTTGGGGTACTTCACTGTTCCATCCGCCACCGTAGAATGGATGGTTTTGCCTATTAGTAGTATTGTAATGACGGGATCTTTCCAATTCTTTGCTCATGAATGGATAAGATTTTCTTGGTGTCGGGTCTCTTGATTCTACTGCAGGAGGAGGTGGTTCATCTTCATCTGGAATCACAAAACTTTCTTGCACGGGCCAAGAACAGTTTCCATGGTTTGGATGGTAATGCTGCCGCATAGGGTGCTGCTTCTTTCCACCTGAGAACAACCCTCCCAAGATTTCGACTACTGATGATCCTGTATGGGAAAAAAGTCTACCCAATGAACCAAATAAGCCTTCTGGAGGAATCAGGGGAGGCCTTATTGAATTATGAGCTTTTTGATATGGTGCAGGTGGCATGCCCTTGCCATGAGGACTTCTTGAATCCTGCAAATACAAAGGAAAAGGAAGCATGAGATGATGTTGGTAAGTATGTAATGATGTGCAGGGGACGGGGTCTTACAATTTCAGAAGAAAACATGGATGAAATTCTACGTTGTAATAAGGCCAACATGTAACCAAAGAAACAAGCAGCAACTAGTACAGCTCCACCTGAAAATGGTGTAGTGAAAATCAGTGAGATTGTAATATATATATATATGATTGTTTCTTATTAGAACAATGATTTTACCTAAATGCAAATTTCCATCGTACTCATAAGAAGAACAATCATCGTCATGGAGTTGAATCTCTCGAATTGCCTGGTTTCCTCTGTCGACTACCAGAAGGGAGCAGCTACTTCCAACATAAACTATGTCAAAATCATCTGAGAATTTTGCATCTTCACTTGGAC
The DNA here is from genome assembly GCA_027405835.1 of Asclepias syriaca. NCBI lineage: Eukaryota > Viridiplantae > Streptophyta > Magnoliopsida > Gentianales > Apocynaceae > Asclepias > Asclepias syriaca. The sequence continues at coordinate 120,309 of JAPHNG010000359.1, forward strand.
CATCAACATGACCTCCTCCTCTACTCCTTTTCCCTCCTGCTATCGTCACGACCCCTGTAAATTGTAATTAATATCATCATCCAAAACAACAATATTTTTCAGAATTTGTCATCAAACTCCTAAGAATGAATGTTTTGATTTTACCAGTATCACTTATTTTCCTTATTGCCATATTCATGGTATCTGCAACATATACATTTCCTCTCTCATCCATTGTAAGCCCTTTGGGATGGTTCAATCTTGCTTCTCTTGGCCTCCCGTCCACGTGCCCCGAGTACCCTTCAGGTGATCCAGTTACCAACTTTGGTCGGCTATCTGCAGTTCAACCATTCACTTGTCAAGAAACAATCATACTACCATACTAAAGGTATATATAATTTTATAAGAGAACTTCAAATGAATAGGAGGTAACATGAAGTGCCATAACCCTTCCCAGAGACAAAGAAAAAGATCATATATAACATAGGGATTAGGTGGCCCTCAAAATCCTCCAAAGATGAAGAGGAAAAAGAAAAAACATTATTCCAAAAGCAACTGCAGGGTAACTTTCCACTTTTAAAAAGAGTATTCCATGCAGAGCAACAGTAATTAAAAAAAAAAAAAGGAAGAATACGAGCTGCAAAGGTCAGGAAATTGGAATCCAGAATTTCCATTGTTTATGGTTCAAAGACCTAGTAAGAACGTGAGATTCCAAAGATGCAGGTTATCATTTTGCAGAACCAGCAAAACGTAGAAAAAGAAAAGGCTCCCACCAGCATATATATATTCTTTTTCATCTGGTTTTAACTATGTAGTATATAGGTATCATAAACTCAAAAGAGAGATACTTAACATGTAAAATAGAGCTGGGTAACAACAGATGGTACTGAAACACTCCCCTTTTAACGAGAAAAGCTTAACAGCACTCAAATCAAGGCACAAAATATCCAATATATATATATATATATATAAGAATTGGAATGAATCTTAAGAAAAGAATAAAGTAGGTTCAGTAATTGAAGTAAGTACTAACTACCCACTCTCAAAAGAAAAAGTAAAGCTAGCAAATCTTCTTAAAAAACAGAATCACTTAAATAATAATCCTAAGGGATGAAATTGGAAAATTGAAGTTTGCAACCATATCACACATTGCACACCTTAAAAATGCTTGTAAGGACAGTAGTGTATTGTTATACTAAAGATCGTAGCTTTGGGATGAAATTATTGGGTGTAGGGCTAAAAAGCCAAAAGAATTAGTACAGAACCTAATAATTATTGTTTAGAAATGTGGAGAGAGAACTGACATCGAGACAATGGCGTTGTTGAGATCTTATAGATATTGCTGTTCTCGGAATCCAACACCAACAATTCCCCTGAAGGAGACATCTCTACAGAGTAGGGTTCAATTCCGTGCTTGTTTCCATCAAACACGGTCTCAACAGTGTACCCACTCTCAAATTTCATCATAGAACGGCTCGAAATTGCTGTAAACAAAAAGGGAAAACGAAATTGAATCCAATCAATTGCAGCATTGCAATTTGCAAACAACCAAAAAAAAGAAAAAAATTGTAAAAATGTGCATCATGCATCATCCAACAATTCGTTTGAGTGACCTGTTTTGCTAGTTGATTTGAGTGACCACAAGCATTTGAAAACGGCGGAAGCAACATTCGTAACAATTCCCCCAACAATTTCTGGAGAAACAAGATTATTACCAAAAGAAAAATGTGGTTAAAGAAATAAAGAAAGAAAAGAAAGGAGAGGAAATGTAGTACTGACTTGCAGCAGGAGGAGGCGAAGCTGAAGCTGATGAACACCCAGAAATTAGAAACGCCAAAACAAGTAATAGAATGAGGCAGTTGTTTCCCATGGATTCTTGTTCTCCTCAGTACACCACTAACTTAAAAGGAATCGTTTGTTTAAACAAGGACAAATAAACACAGCATTCTCTTTCTTTTTTTCTTTTTTTCTTATGAGAAATAATAAAGAGAGAGAGAGAGAGAGGAGGAAGTGGGGACAAAGCAAACAAACCAACAGAAGAAAACAGAGAAAGTGCTGGGATTAGACAAGGTTTAGTTTCTAGTATTATTCGTGGAGTAACACAGAAGGGAACTCTCTTCTGTTCAATAAATACTATACTACTGTAAGGAAAGCATTAAAAGAAGTAAAAAAGATGAGGGAATCATATACCCCTGTTTTTGTCTTTAATAATAATATGGAAGTCATTTTGTGAACCGCCAAACTACTCTATACTCTATTACTAATTATAAAAAAAGGGGATTTTTTTTTTTTTTTGCAGCTCTTTCTTTCATGAATTAAAAACTATGAATCTGCATTAACTAACTCTTTACAATCTTGGCGCATTTTATTCGGTCAGGGAAGGGAGGCCCGACAAAAGGACCAACCAACTAAAGTTCAGAATACCCCTTTCACGGTCCTTCTAACTATATATACATTCCTGTGTGTTAGGGAGGGGTAAAGGAGTCTTTTGCTTTTTTTAGAAGGCGTGCTGGAGATAAAGAAGCGACAATTTCACGAGTCAGACCTTTGGGGCATTCTCGGAAGTATCTTGATTGCTTATGAGGATTTTAATTATGAGTATTATCGATTTACCTACCTAAAAACGTAAGCAGTTTAACACAGCTCCTGGGCTACTTTCATTTTCGTCTCTTTCCCAACCTGATTTTTTGTATTTTTTCCCTGTAAAATCAAAATCCTAAACTAGATAGAAATTGGGGCATTTGGGTTCAGAATCTGTGTCAGGGGATAACGTAGGTGAGAGAATCTGAATCTGATACATACATTTCATCTATCATTTACAAAAATTAATATTGTATTGATTTGGGGGGAGAGGAACGAGTGAGAACACAAAGGATCGAATTTAGGGGGGTTCATACGTGGTAGACCATGCCTACCTCCAAAGTTGAAGCACGAGGAAAGCTGAGTGCATATGTTGGTACTCTGGAGTTCCTTCTCAAGAAATCATATCCTATGTCAATCACAGCCCTTTTGAAAAAACTTGATCCACTCTTTGCACGGACGTAACAGTGTCCCAATATGAATGCCATCCCAGATTCCCTTGCTTCCATCAATTCTTGCAACTCTTCTTGAGCGCTACTCTCGATTTCTGGGCTCTTACGAACCAGAAATCTTACCTTCTTCTTTGGAACCTCCGGGGAGCTTATCTCTGCAACGCTCCTTATTTCCGACGAGTCTTCCCCGCACAGTTTTACCCCTCTCAAGTTTGCTGAGGTTGTCCCTATTACTGTCATCCTCTCATCATCTTCAAACTCTTCCATTTTTACATCATTTTCAGGCACCTCTGATCGAATGAATTCGGCTATGCTGCACACCAGATCCTTCTCAAATTCCACATCATCCATGTGAATGTCACGATACCCGTACCGTGCTATGCACCTGTACAGTCTGTATTGTTTTGGCCCAACTCTTCCCACCAGAAACCTCTCTTCTGGTCTCACGTGAGGTACTGGCACAGACTTGATGCACAGGAAGACAACCACCTGGTGAAATGCTGGGAGATTGGTCACAAAATGGGAGAAAATAGCTGGAATTCCTGAGACGAGCTCGGTATGGATAAGCCCAATGCCATGCACCCGCACCATACCAAGGTTGGCACCCAAACCAAGCAGCCATTGGATGGAAACTTTGTTCTGTACATCAAACTCGTACTTCTTCATTGTGCCGTAGTGCCATACGTACATGATGATTAAGAATATAAAGGAGAGAGCCACCGGGACCCATGCTCCATCAAGGAACTTGATCAGAGAAGCCGAGAAATAGAGAGCTTCAATAGAACCGAAGAAAAATATAAAGCACATAGCTAGAAAGACACTTCTGCGCCAGCATAGGATTATAACAAGAGACATTAGGCAGGTAGTCACCAACATTACCGTAATGACTGCCAAACCTGCTCCAGCAAAAGAAGGCAACATAAGTAAGTAGAAAAGCCACAATTTAACTCAAAATAAATAAATCCTAAATTTGATATTGGAGCATGATGGACATGAAATTATCTTGAAAAGTTTCTATATCCATATTTGCATCACTAAATTACCTGATGCATTGCTAATGTGCTTTGTATCCCTGAAGCCAATGGTCACAGCCAAGCATAGCAACATCAAGGTCCAGTTGATCTCTGGAATGTAAATCTGGCCATGGACTTTAGATGATGTGTGTATTATTTTAACCCTTGGAAAGCAACCCAGAGCAGAACATTGCTTGATTATGGAAAAAGTTCCAGTGATGATGGCCTGGCTTCCCACCACAGCAGCAAGAATTGCAATTGCAAGAACAGGCCATCTTATCTTTTCTGGCACAAAAGGTAAGTTTTTACTTTGCCAGAAAGGCTTAAAAAAAGGCTAACAAGGAAATTTGATATCCCGGTAAACCGTAGGAGTGATCACCAGAATATTTTCTAGTCAAAAGAGGAGTTGATACCTGGCACTGATACGTAGAATCCAATTCTGTAATCACTTTCAATTATGTGATGCTTTGAAAGATAAGCAGCTTGTCCCATATATGCAAGAATTAGTGAAGGGTAAACCACAAAGGTGAAAGCTATCTGCAAACCAGAAGTTCATTCATTTCATAAATTTCTTTTGGAGAGGTTTTATGCATGTTAAGAGGATAGGAAATTATCTTGATATTAAATAATGGGTAACAATCAAGCAAACAACAATTTGGGGGGGGGGG
>JAPHNG010000360.1:0-25000 GCA_027405835.1 Asclepias syriaca
CCAAAGTCCAAAATTCACTGGCATGCACCCTATTCCCCCCGCAACTAATAATGTTAACAAAAGGTGGTTGATATATATTATAAATTTTAATTACTTACTTATTAAAATATAAATTATAGATCCAGATGGGTTGAAGGGAACCGGATCCGGATCGGGATCCGATCTGTTATCCCTTTAGATTGCAGAAAATTTTATGATTACTTTCATGGCAAGAGATCTCAACAGTTAATAAATGTTTTAATACACGCTAATATCTCAAACTCCACTATTATCAAATCAATTATATATATTTTCTGCATTAATTTTAATTTTAATTTTAAAAAAAAAAAGAAAAAGAAGGTTATAGGAAAGAGAGAGACTTTTGAGTTGTACAATTTAAATATCGGATCCACGAGAACCACATAATTTGGGACATCAAGAATCGGACGACTTTTTCTTTCTCTCTCTCTCTCTCTATACTTTAAAAAATAAATTGTATATTCAAAGAATTAAAGTAAATAATATTATCTATTTTATTTTATTTTAAATAAATTTTATCAATTTAAGTAAATAATTTTTGGCCTTATTTAATAAATGTTAAAATTTGTTCGAAGAATGTGAGATTCAGGTTACAATATTATTTATTAGGTTAGAAAACAAAGAAAAATTAATATTATTGTTTAAACATAATAGGTGAAATGGTAGCATATTGGGGAGCACATGAAGGGAGGGGGGGAATCCTTTTTTTTTTCTTTTATTGATTATTGAATTCCTTACTTATTAAGGCAAGGAACCAAAAATATAATAATATATGAATTTTTTTTTTTGGGGGGGGGGAAGGAAAAAGGTAAATTGTTTTGAGAAAAACGACAGTACTTTAGAAAGTAGAAAAATTGGTTGGATTAAAGGGTTGAGAATAAAATAAAAGGGAATTTATACTTGAGAGATAGTGTTAAAAATTGATTCATAAAGAATATAAAACATAAATAATGGTCAAGGAAGATGGTATAATCACACATATGACGAATTATTATTATTCAAGTAAATTGAAAGTTTATGGAGAATTGTATATATATATATATGTGTGTGTGTATTGCGTGTTGGAAATGTGTGAAGAATGGGGGGATAAAGATGATGATGATGGATGTTAAAGTGGGATAGGGAGCATAAGATAGTGCTATCTGCTTTTCCATTCCTTTTATGAAGTGGGACTGACTTCAATCCCTCCTGCATTGACCATTTTTTCTTTCTCAATTTTCTCATAATATATATTTTTAATCAGAATTTTGGTATAAATTTTCTCATGGCTTTGACCATTATTTCATTCTTCAATTCCACGCTATCCCTTTATCCTATGGAGAGCAAGTTGGAACAGTATCAACCTCTATTCCGTTTATATTTTTAATGCTTTATGATTTTTTTTTTCTTTTTTTTTTTCTCTATGCATTCATTACGTTATGTTGTTCATCTTTAAGGATAAAAGAAGAATAAAATTAAATTCCTATAATCCATCTTTTTCAATATATTATTTATTTTATAAATTTTGATCTGGGCTTTGTTTTTAAGTTATTTTATGACTCAATTTTGCCATGTATTGGGCTACATCAATTTTCATACCCTGATTTGGAGAATAGAGTAATTCATTAATGGGCTTCCAGTAGCCCAAATAAATGTGATCATATGGGCCTGCTCATAAGAAGAAAAAAAAAAAAAAAAGGAGGAGAAATCAAGAAATGTCTTTTGACAGGAAAATCTATCTTATCCAGACTGAGAGGTTCAGCCAATGAAATTATCTTCGGCTTCCTGGTTTATACCCCAATCCCCCAAACACAGCCTTATCCTTGTCTTTTCTCTCTCTATATCTCTTTCCGCATCTCTCATACATATTTCCCCTCAATTCTGCAACATTTCGTACTTTTTTCTTTTTTTTTTTGTTTTCTTTTTTCAACCTGTAAATGTCACTATTCTTTTGCTGATATTAGAGCTTAACCAGTCATTTCAATGGCGGCATACATTGTTTCTTGCCACCAACCTTCTTTTGTACTGAATACTAACAACCCTAAGCCCTCTTCGAACCCCGTGTTCCCCCCGAATAATATTCCGCTTCCTCGATTCATAACTATTCCTCGCTCTCAACTTAGACCATTGTGTTCTTTACGAGATTCACGGCAGCAGCTTCAGACTCAAGATAAGCAGGCAAGCAACCAAAAAATCAATCATAAAATGTTCTTTAGGAAAAATGATTATTCTGTTTTATTTTATCTTTGTTTTCGTCCATCTCCATATTATAATGCCCTTTGGTGTGATTGGTAACTGGAGTATAGTTGAGTTTTTTAAAATTTTAATTTGATTCTACGGGTTTCAGCAGAAAAATGGATTCGTTTCGCTGAAGCAATGTGCAATTTCGCTAGCATTGGCGGTGGGATTGGTAACTGGAGTACCGGCACTGGGATGGCCTGGGCATGCCAATGCAGGCAATTTGGTGTATCCAGATGTCTCTGTTTTGATATCGGGACCGCCAATTAAAGATCCCGGAGCGCTCTTGAGGTATGCTTTGCCAATTGATAACAAGGCTATTAGGGAAGTTCAGAAACCACTGGAAGATATTACTGAGAGCCTCAAGGTTGCTGGTGTTAAGGCGTTGGATTCTGTTGAGAGAGTGAGAATCTATTTTCATACTTTCGTTTCCGGATTTTGCACTTCATTTGCGAGAGAAGGAAACTGGATTGAATGAAATTAATTCCTTCCTTTTGATGTCATTTTCTGTAGAATGTTCGACAAGCATCTCGAGCATTGAAACAAGGAAGGAGTCTAATTGTTTCAGGATTGGCAAAATCAAAGATGGACCACGGCATTGAATTTCTCAACAAACTGGAAACAGGAATGGACGAACTTCAACAAATTGTCGAGGATAGGAAGCGTGATGCAGTTGCGCCTAAACAAAAGGAACTGCTTAACTATGTTGGAGGGTAAGGATGAACAAACTTTTTAGAATAAAACAAATTGATGACTGAGTAAAATAATTCCCTATCAATCAAATGGCTGCGAGTATGTACTTATGGTTTGAAGATTTGATCTGAAATGCAGTAAATTAGGATTCACTTGTATACTACCCTCTGTAAATTAATGGGATAGGGAAAGATGCGTTGACCTACTGGTTTATTGGTTGTAGTGATTAAAAGCTTAAATCAAACTCTATTCTGGACTTAAAGGTTAAGCCCTTGTCATTGACTGCAGCTGAGCTCTTCCTGGGGCATTGGGTTTCTGCAGTGTTGAAGAAGATATGGTGGATGGCTTCCCATACGAAGTGCCTGAAGAATATCAAAACATGCCTTTACTGAAGGGAAGAGCAACAGTGGATATGAAGGTCAAAGTGAAAGACAATCCCAACCTTGAGGAATGTGTATTCCGTATCGTTCTGGATGGTTATAATGCCCCAGTGACTGCTGGAAATTTTGTAGACTTGGTGGAAAGGCATTTTTATGATGGAATGGAGATTCAAAGAGGTAAAAATTTGAATACATTATAGACCTTTGATAATCTTCTTCTCTTCAGGGTCAAATCAATAATGGCATTACCATATGCTTAGTTTTGTTACTTCCATGCAATGTACACACCCACATTGATGGTTTACTTGTAATGGGCATTTCGCAGCGGATGGATTTGTAGTCCAAACGGGAGATCCAGAAGGTCCTGCTGAGGGTTTTATTGACCCAAGTACAGAGAAGACCCGAACCATACCTCTCGAAATTATGGTTAATGGAGAAAAAGCACCATTCTATGGATCTACTTTGGAAGTGAGTTTTCAACTCTTATCGTTTTCTAAACTGTTAGCTGTTGATGGCATTTTTTTTTTCCATTGATCTATCTATTGTGCAATATTGATGTTAACTTTTGTGATTGATCAGGAGTTGGGTCTGTACAAGGCTCAAACAAGGCTTCCTTTTAATGCGTTTGGAACAATGGCCATGGCCAGAGAAGTGAGAATTCTGAGTCAAAAAATTGTGTTCATACATATATTATAAATACATTCTTTCCCATATGAATTAAGAATCTCTTCTGATACCTTCTTTGCTTTTCAATGATGACACAGGAGTTCGAGAACAACTCTGCTTCAAGCCAGATATTTTGGCTGTTGAAAGAGAGTGAACTAACTCCAAGCAATGCCAACATATTAGATGGACGTTATGCCGTCTTTGGTTATGTGACTGAAAACGAGGATTATTTGGCCGATCTCAAAGTTGGAGACACTGTAGAGTCAATTCAAGTAGTATCCGGGTTGGATAATCTAGTTAATCCCAGCTACAAAATTGCTGGTTAGAAATGTCTGATGCCCGGGGATCGGATTAGTATTCAGCCTTTGAGAATCCGAAACTGTACTTACTGTTCTTCTTCTTTGAAATTCAATAACTTTAATGAATTCATTCAGCATTTTTCTTTTTCTCCTTTTACTAGGGTGCAATAGTGCTTATATCAGTAGTAATGCCTTAAGTTGGAAATATATCATGGTACCTTCCAAAAATAATTATTTTCAAAGAAAAGGGAATGGAAGAGAATTTGCTAGGTAGATTGAGCTTTTCCTTTCTTCTGTTTCATGAACTTTTTTTTTTCTTATAATTTTTAAATTTAAGTTTAAATTATTATTTTATTTAAAACAGATATTACAATGTAATATATAAAATTCATCAAAAACATCATACAGCATATTTAGTTAGTTTAAAACTAACTTAAGATGGGAGGAGAGGAGTTACAACTACAATTAAGGAATAAAATATGTAAAAATGGCTAATTCCCTTAATTGTAAAGAAGAACAGTTACGTAACAAAGTCACATCAGTTGGAGGGAATAGCACTCAATGCCGGGCACGCAAATATGACTACAACCGAACAAATGTTCGGCAAGACAAGAAAATTCGTTAGCTATGAATATGAAATGTAGCAAGAATCGAGATTCCCTCTCACCAGACGGGGGTAATTTTTACTCAAATGTTAGTGTTAGCAGTGGTTGGTATATCTAAATTCTAGTGAATTTGTAACAGTGACAAAGGTAAAGGGATGGAAAAAAAGCTTTACAAACAAACATGTCTTAACTTCTGCTTAAACTATGAACTCAGGTTTAAAGGATTAATTACAAACTGACCTCAAATGTTTATCAGACCGGGGAATGCATACGTACATGTATCAGGGCCCCCTGTATTTGCGAAAGCAGAAGCAACCTTGAGATTGATCAATAGGAATCATTCCTCCACCCTTGGATGTGTCAATTGCCTCTATCATAGACACCGCTTCATTCATCTCAGGTCGCTTTTCAGGGTTGGCATCCCAACATCGCTTCATTACATTTGCAAGAGAGCTTGGACAACAGCGAGGTATCTCTGGCCTTAGATTCTGTAGTTCGATAAAAAGAAGTATATGCCTTGTTGGTGATAAATATTTTCATCTACTGTGTACTTCTTGTGTAAAGGCAGCAAAAAAATCTATTAAGAAATAGACCTACCTGACGGACAACAGCCGAAGTAACTTCAGAGAAGCTAAGGTCTGGGTAAGGCATGTCACAACAGTATATCTCCCAAAGACAAATTCCAAAACTATATACATCACATTTCCTGTTATATGCATTGCCATTGAGAACCTGATGAGCAAATAAGAAATGACTTAATCATTTGAACAGTTGGTGCTTACAAGAAAAGAGATTGCTATTCTCAACAAATTCAACCAGGGGTTAAAGATGTAGTACGAGTGGATACCTCAGGTGCCATGTAACCAAGGGTTCCTGTTTCACCAGTCATGTCATTAGGATTTGAAGCCTCAACTCGGGCAACCCCAAAGTCAGCTATTTTTACAGTACGAGACTTGTCAAGAAGCATGTTTTCTGTTTTCACATCTCTGTGTACGATCTTTTTCGAGTGAAGATAGCTCAGCCTACAGTAACAGATAAAGAGCTAATTCAGTTCCAACTCCAGCAGTCTACAGAATAGTTTAAAAAGATGATACATGCGGAACAATTTTGGGTATTTGGCTACGGCCTACGAAAGTAATCAAAAGTAGAAAAATGGCAAAAAAAAAAAAAAAAATTATCTGACCCTCGAGCAAGATCCAAAGCAAGTTGGACGACAACTTTGAAAGCTAACTTCCTTCTACGGTTCTTTATGAGGAAAGATTTCAAAGTTCCACCAGGAAGATATTCAACAACCACACAACACATATTACGCGGCATGCCAATATGACCATTATCTGTCTGGATGCTAAGCTCTGTTGTGCCCATCGTGGCTCCTATGAACTGAAAAAAAAATCTGGAATAAATCCTTGGGATGGATGGGGAATCTCTAAAAACAAGATGCTGACTATACTGTCACAGAACATAATCATTGAATCCGACCACTTTTACCTTTGTGACATTAGGGTGATCAAGCTTGTGCCATACACAAACTTCTTGTGTAAAGGCCGCCCTAAGTGAAGCAACTTCAGCCTCACTCCTGTGACCCTCTTCTCCCCAGTCAAGAAGTTTTACTATGGGAACACAATAACAAAACCGTGAGATAAAAATTCCTAATATACAGAGAGAAAAAGTATATGAAGAAGTTTTAAGAGCGGAACTGCCAGCAAAACTTCATGTTACACCATTTCCAGGTTTGGATATTACAATATATTATTCGCTACCTCCATTAATTGAAATAAACAGACAAAAGGCATGAGAAAAGAATAGAAGGGTGAAAAAAAGGTTTTATCTTCGGAACGGTTCTGCGGAGAAGATTAGAGTAGGTAAAAGTAATTCATCTTCAGATTTTTGTGCACGTGCTAACAGATGAATGGTGTCTAAATGTAAATGGTAAAGTGTGAGCGTAAGCAAGAATACACCAACCAACATATATGATCGCCATGATAAGTATGATCAATAGAACAGAACGATTTTAATTTGTTTACTTAAAATAAAAAAAAATAATAAAAAAAAAAAGAATAAAGGAAAAAGGAAAGTTGAAAAAGTGAACCTGCAACATCCTGGCCATCATAGACGCCACGATGAACGGTACCAAAGGTGCCGCGAGCAATGACAGCTTTAATGGTGAGTTTAGAGGGATCAATTTCCCAGTCGTACCTGATGGGTATATCCCTATAACTGATATCATCATCAATAACAGGCTCCATTTCTTCCTCCGCAGTTGAATCAAGGTTCCTTTGTTTTTGATTATCATTGTTCTTCTGCTGCTTCTCTGTCCATGACCGCCCGAGATACCTCTGTAACTGCTCATCTATGCTCTTCAGATCTATCTGGTCCGCCCTAACAAATCCCGTGCCTTCCCCACCACCACCACCACTACTCATCTTAATTCGCTTCACTTTACACTCACTACAACTTCCTTCCTTCCCCAGCCCAGACCCGGAATTATTTATACTTTCTAAGACAACAGTAGAGAAGGAAACAACGGAAACTCCAAAGTTACTACTAAGTACTAACCACTGATGACAAGGATGAACGGAGGGAGGGGAATGGTAATAAATGGGGTGCCAACCGTCAAGAGAGAGAGCTAACTGCTGATCCTGAAGCCTCAGTTAATGAGACGAACCAAAAGCCAAAGGAGAGAAGAATAGTTAGCTCTTCATATTTATTTATTTTATTCTCTCTCTCTCTCTCCCTCTCTAGTATTGGGATTGGAATCTCTCAAACTTCTCTTTGGACTTGGACTTTCACTACTCTCTGGTTTAAGCCTGGTCCTCCCTTTTTTTGGAATTTCAACTTCTCTGGTGGCCCACACGACCCGAGCATCTCTTTTTTCTTCTTAAGAAATAGAAAAGGGAAAAAAAGGAAGTTCTATTCTATGCGTATCATAATTAACAAAGGAGGTTATCCAAATTCCTCTTCTTTAATTCTGAACGCAATAATTATAATATTTTTTCCCCCTAGCAAATGCAATAATTTCCCAAACTTAAGACCAAAATTAAAGTGTCACAATGAAAAAAAAAAAAAAATTACCACCTTGTTCTTGTGAAGGACAAATTGGCATATATGTATTCAACTGTTTAAGTGAAATTAATGATTCAATTCTTATCTAATCTATACGTATGTAACTGTTTAAAATTTAATATTAGAGTTTCTTCGCACAGAACTTATCTAATTCAAACAATGATTAGTTTGAATGTAAATTTAACTTAAAAATGTACTTCATAATTAAGATTTATTTAAAATATCTCGTATTCTAAAAAGAAAAAAAAGAAAGGAAAAAAAGGAATAAGTAGTTAAGTGATAAAAGCTATATCTAGTAAAGCTTCAACCCAACTGTTTTCGGCCGATTATGCATCAATTAGATAATTTTTGCCCGACTATTTTTCTTACCGTTCCGGATCTTGAAATTGAGGAAAGAGGAGCTTAAAAAAAGCCACGTATATACATGGATCTCATCGCCTGTTCAATTTGCAACTTCAGTCTACTATATTTCACGTGGTCCCCGTTGAAAAGCTCAAATTATTCGTGGATAATTTCATAAAACTAGAATGATGGTCAGTTTTTTTTTTTCCCCGCTAAAAACAAAAAACAAAGTAACACTATTTCTTAAAATGTAAAATAATGGGACGAAAGAATGTAAGAAAGGATCCCTAAATTTCTCAACCTCACAAATTGCTTCCAAATAGTGTTTCAAATTGAAAAGCATATATTAGAGAGGTATGATTGCTTCCACGAACACTAAAAAGAACTACTATCACCATATATCATATTGTGAAAATGCAAGAGAATAGATGTCGTTGCCAACAAAAGCAACATCAGTAGGCACAAGAGTAAGTAATTGCAGCGCGAAAGCATAATAAAGGGGGAGAAAACGTATAGGGGAGGTTGGATCCAAATACTTTCTGGAAAACAAATAGAAAAAGAAACCAAGTACCATATCTCTACTAATGGCTCTTTGGCATTGGTTCCACCTGGAACCTGTGACCTGGGACTGTACCATTTCCAAAATACAAGGGTCCACTCAAAAGCAAATTAACTGATAAATATCATTGGTTGTATTGCCTAATGACCTGTCTCTAAGGTTCGGGAACCCATACCTGCTTGCTTTCTGCCTCGTTTTCCAAAAATTTCTGGTAATGTTTTGATGCTTAGGTGTGCGACAGGTAAACACTTCCAGTCCACGGAATCTATGTTTGAAATTGCTAGAATTCATTTCAAAAGGCTTTAAAAAAAATTTCATACATGAGAGCTTTTACTTGCATTTTCTACCTATTGCCTATTGCTGATATTATAAGAAATGAAATCATAAACCCAAACAAAATAATCTGATAATAATAACTGAAAAGGACATCGTAAGCAAGTCATAGAACTGCATTTGCCCTCCACATACCATTTTGAATTTGATTGAAATGTACAGTGACAGAAAGCCTCGTCAATCAAGATCAAACAGGCACATTCGGCGGAGTGGTCAATCATTAACGGAAGAAATTCTACGCACTGAGTTTCAAAATTTCCCAGAATAGAAATACAAATAAACCAAAGAAGTCAATTTTTTAGCTTTAATTATACTGACCTCATGGAACAGCCTTAATGTCTGCAAGAGTATTCGATCACCTAGTTAATGCATACAACGGAGATGACAAAAGGAAACAAGAAATAAGACTATACCAACATGCCAAAGATTCTCTCTCTTCAAGGCAAATGAGGGGGGTGAACAGGGCAGGAATAGAGTTTCTTTTGTTCCCTGATAGAGAAAACAGCAGCGTTTAAACTATCATTGAATTACAGAAATTCTTCATAAACTAGTATTATGTACCATTATCATGAATTGTTGCCCACTGTCATGATTAAAAATGTACAAAGCTAGGCAAATTTAAAATCAGCTTCAAACAATCCAACAGGAAAATTTTAACATTTCCATAACTCTTGAAAAAGTTTGCTGCCGATAACAACCACGCAGCTGATATAGTTCTACAAATCCACGAAAATGTAGGGAAAAAAATAGGCTAAATGTGAGACCAGAGATACACAAAACCTGTCACATATTACTATTTACAAAATCAGAAGTATAACACCATATAGTCATTCTGCCAATATCAAAATGTGGTCTAGATGCAGACAAATGGGTAGTAGTATTTTCAGTTTTCAGGGAAACTGCCGTTATCTTTACTTATGAGGACTCCGTACAGGAAACCCTTGAACAGAAGACCAAAAAAAAGAAAAAGAAAAGGAAAAAAGCCTGCACAATTGTTAACTGCAGTATATTGAGCTACAAGTTGTGGCCACTACAAAAGTCCAAAAGTCACATATAGACAAAAGGAAAAGACTCATACTGGTACTATGATTTTCGGCATCTCTTCTTCCGAGGTGTTTCATGCACCTGTGTTTTGATTCCATAAGTTTTCAACTGAAAATTCTCAAAAGCCTCTGAAACTGCTCCAACCTATAATTTTATCCAGGACAAACTTTCTTTCAGGACCATCACAAACAAATAAGCGAAATTGAATGGCTAAAAGTATTCAAATGTATGTTTACCAGTTCAGCCTTTCTGGAATAGACTCTGACTATCATATCTTGATAATAAGCCGGCAACAAATGGCTGATGCGCTCATCAGGAATAGGGAACTTCTTGTCACTTTCATAATCCTGAACCAATTAGGACGATCAAAATATTAAAGAAATGGAAATCATAAGAAAGAAAATGGATTCAATCTGTTAAAACTTGAGATACCAAATATCCATACCTGGAAAAAGTTGATGCTGAAAGAAGAAAATTATGCCAGAAAGAAAATGATAAATTATCAGATACATATTTGTATTTAGGAAAAGCACAACTCAGCCAAAAAAGTAATGTGTATTCTCAAATACCTTTCAAGAGGATTATGCTTTCCACGAGTCAAGTCTATCCTAACATTGCTCACCACAATATCTTCCTCTCTGAGCATCACCCCACCATTTTTCTACAAAAAGAAGATTATGAAACTTGCTGTAAAATTTAGAATTATAGTCTAAAATAATTTCATAATTAAATTACTTTCTAGAATAAATCAGTGAGACCTGAGAACAGATAATGTCTTGTGGAGTAACTTCCTTAAAGTTTTCCAGTTTGTCCTTTGGAACTGAATACTCATTGCAGAACTGCAGTGTAGGAGAATGTAAAGATTATTAAATTGCTTCAAAAGAACCAAGAATAATTCACAAGGAAAAACTAAAGAGGAATATTTTGTAAATCTTACGATGCACTCTATTAAAGTCAAAAATGTAAATATAATGTCAAATGCAATACATTGATAACAAGAAACTTCATACTACAAGTCTTATCTTTGAATGTAGAGCATAAGTACAAATTTGGAAGCAGTACATGCTATATATGAATAATAAATATGTTCACAAATAACTAATATCTTCTATAAACCTGATATAAATCTCTTCTTCGAATGCGAAGAATCAAATTCCTAGATTCCCTTAATTCTTGATCTGGAGCTGTCTCAATTGTCTTTAGTATACTATCATCTAGCTGCAACCATAAAAGTGAAATATAAGCTAGTTCTTTATATATGAGCATGATAGCCAAATAAGACTCGATGTAAAGAGCTTCCCTCACCTTCCAATATTGGGACGGATCTAGGATGTGAGATGCTATATTTAAATAATCATTGGCTTGCACAAGGGCATCAGTAACCATAAGCTCAATTGCCTAGAGAAATACAAAATCTCTCATATTTGATTACGTCACTAGAAAAGAAAAATAGATAATTAATGCCCCCTTTTTTCACCAAAAACAGTATCTCATACCTTCACTTTTGCATGAGTATAAACAGTTCTGTACAGATCAGCTCGAGTGGCAAATAATTTGTATACGGTCAAATCTACCAAATTTATGATTTTAACATGTAAGAGAACAATTATAACAACCAAAAAGAAAATTTTAAGAACTCTTTAAGTTCTTGACAAAGAAACTTACACTCCTTGGCACGATAGCATATTTCATCTTCCAAAACTCTCATGATCTCCAGCACCCTTTCAAACTGAAAGCCACATCCTAGACCACAGGCTCGAGAGTCACGGGCTATGTAATCAAACCTTCAAGGTATAACAATCCAATCTAAGCTAATCAGCCAGGAAAACATATCTAAATCTATGCGGAAAATTGAAATAGAGTATTAAAAAGTATAAAATGCATAAGAAAGCTAGCTCGAAGTATAGACTAACTTGTCAACATCAATTCCATTTCGACCATTAGCCACAATATCATACAAGAATTTCTTTTCCTTTGCACTCTAGACATCAAAAGTAAAATAAAAGGACAATTAAGTATAGGAACTGTGAAAATTGCTATGATTAATATTTAAATATAGAGAGCAATTAACTGTCAAAGAGTTCAACCTTAAGCATTGCATGTTTGGAACTCGCAAGTATCAGTTCCTGTCAATCAAAAAAAGGTAGATAAAATGAGCTGTTGTATTTCTCTAAGATTCACCAATGTAATAAGAAATTTTATGCAAGCAAGTATTCTATCTAAAAGAGTAATAAAGAAGGGCCAAATTCCAATATTATGAGCTTAACTTCAGTCTTCTGGAGTCCATTTGGATATAAATTAGCAAGAAAGAACCGACCAATTTCAATTATTTTGGTTGCTTATTGAAGAGCAACCAAAACAAGAAAACCTAACTTCCAAATTTTCAGCTTACCTTGACTCTTTTAATCTTTTCAGGATCAATCTCAATATTATGTTCATCAACCATATAATCAATCATATCCACTGACATCTGTTCATGTGACCTAGAGACAAAAAGCATTAAATTAGACAATGTTGATAATGAATTGAAAGTGTTTGAAGAATCGTTCAGTGGAGTTCCAACAGTCAATAAGAAAATTAGATAAATCATTTCAACAGTTTCCATGTAATAAAAGAATAATGAGTAATTGATATGACAAGTGAAGATATCAGACATGGTTAATCCAGAGAGATAAAATGAAAGAAATAGAGACAAACCTAGGAAAATCACAGTTAAACAACAGGTATTAATCTCAAGTGAAACAAAAAATATTATTAAAAAAAAGAAAAAGAAAACAGTTTCAACTTTTGTGACAGTCTCAGAACAGAAGCAAAGAAACATATGATAATTCTATTAGAAGAGGTAATTAAAAGGACCGGGAGCAAATTCAATATATGCTTACCATTCAATACCTCCTCCAAGAACCTTGGGAAGAAATTCGCGTTCAAACGAGTGACTTAAAGGCCCATGGCCTATATCATGTAAGAGCCCTATAAATTGAAAATAAAATGCAGACACGGGAATGATAACAAAATTCGTTCAACAGTGAGATATCAATATTCTTTAAAATATTTGGATAAACAAGAAAAAGAAGATAATTACCAGCAAGTTTTACAGTCTGCGTATCAAAATTATCAATACCAAGCTCCAAACCCTGGTAAATGAAGAATCGTAAGCTACAAATTCCTTTGAGACAGTTTCAGTAATTGAGATGATAAAATTGATATCATACTTGGTGGAGCTTAAGTTTGTGAACAGCTTCACCAGCAAGCCAATAGACCCCAAGAGAATGTTCAAATCTAGAGTGCACAGCTCCAGGGAAAACCAAATGTGCTATACCTAAATCAGTAAAGTTTGTTAAGTAATATAGTCAAGCGTTCATTTGTAGATAATGAATTACCAGTAACTTTTCATCTCAAAGTAATCATACTGACGGGCCATTATTCTGGTCTGTAAACAAACTCAGGTAAAACGAGTGTATAAAGAGAAAAGATAGGCACAGCCTTTCTGTGCCGAAGGACACTTTAGAACTTAAGGGTAATACATAGATAGCAATAGAAGTACATCTAGTTAGAGATAAATTTATACATCTTCACATCAGAAAGCAACCAGAAGAAACCACCTCTATGCTACTCCCATGAAAGGGTTAAGTTGCCCCATGAACATCCCCTCTCAAGAGGAGAAACATTTGCACCATCCATCTATGAGATTTGTATTACAGTTCCTAATTTCAAACGGTACATAAAATTCCCAAAATTTCAAAAACACCAGTAGGGAAGAAGACACTTCATTAGTACATGTCTATTGCGTATCCAGGCATTCTCTTCTCATCTAAGATTAGCCATTACTACGACAGAAAAAACACAACTAACCTAGTTGCTTGAGATCCCGAAGCCTGCAAGGTTAAAAATTTCTTAGTCAGTAACTGCAAATTTATAGGAACCGCTTTAAACAAAAGGCATGCACTGTCTGAAAAACAAAACATCACTACCTGGAGAAGAGAATAAATGGAAATGGAAGAACAAAAGTCAAAGGCTATGAGGCATTTGCTTACCTCTGAAACTGTTCCGTATCAACAAACTTCAAAAATATCTGCAAACAGAAAGAGACAAGTCAATTTCCATGGCTAGGCGAGTGAAATGCTTAGAACAACGTCGTTACCAGTAATAACCCATGCAAGTATACACCAATTGATTTTTAAGAACAGATATGAATAACCAAAAGGAAAACGAAAAAGTAAACAGATAAATCAAATAAAACATTGACATGCTGCGATTTCTCTTGAACAGAAGAAGTACAAAAATAAATACCGGAAAACATCCGATGTCAAAAGTATGAGAGCAAGCTATGAACAGAGAACAAGATTAAAAATAGTAGTAGTAATAATAATAATAAATTGAACGGAATACATGAAAAAGGAAATATGAGAGACTAAGAAAAAGGTAACCGGATCAAGATAAATGTTGCCGTGCACATTATCATGAACATGCTTGGAAAGTCTCAGATCTCGGACGTAGTTAAAGTCGTTCACCGGCGAGGAAATGAAGTCATTAGCAGTAAACTGCCCCATAGAGAGCCGTCTCTCTGCTTATAGCTATTTATATCACCAGAAAACACTGTAAATGAAAAAAAATACACAAAACTCAAAGTCACAAGTATCATAAAATAGAACAGCTGCACAGAGTAGAGAATTTCCCCGCTTGTGCTAGTGTGTGTATATATATATATATATATATATAACAAAACACGTAGAGAAGTTAATTCGAAACCGTATGTTACCTACGGTTTCTGAAGCCGGAGAGTCAGGAGAAAGTGGGAGGAGCAGTTATCTGCAAAGAAGACGAGTCTAATCGGAATTGAATTTTGACATAACTTTTGAAGGGAAAGTGAGAAATGGAAATTGGAAGCGTATGCAGTTGGCAAAGTAAGTGCCGCCAATTCGAAATGTGTGATTATATATTGTATGTTGCAATATATTTGTGGGCTAGGCGGAAAGAAACCATAGGGAAGTGCCTAATTACAGGCGATATATTCCTAGAGAGAAAATTTATATTATACTATACCCATTTAATGGGAAGTGACGGATCTTTCATTTTTCCTTTTCTAATCTACAAATGCTTTTTGTCGCCCTGTAACAATCCATAAGTAAAGCCCTAATCAATTTCCAGAAATGGGTCATGCGGATTTTAAATTTTTATCCTCCTTTTCTTTTTATTAATTATCAATAAAATATTATATATATTTTTTAGTTTATTACTGGATAAATTAGAAATCTCCGCAAAAGAAGAAATGGGTCCATGAATACATTAATTATTAGTAAAACTGTCCTTCAAGTCAACGATAATTAATGATAAATTAATATGAGTTATAGAACATAAAAAAGTTTTAAAAAATTAAATTAACAAATAATAATAAATTTGGTCTGAGCCTGAATTGGGCTATCGGATCATTTGACCCAAATCAGAATCCTGTCAGAGGCCCACATGTGGAATCCAAAATGCTACGGACAAATACCTCTTGGGCCGTACATGACTAAATATTGGCTTAGATGAACCAATAAGCCCAATCCTTGAGGAAAAAATTATCGAAAAAACTTTAATAAAAGAAACGAATGACGTGGTTGTGTACAGTGTAGCCGAGTAGGAGTGCACAGATTGGTACTTACTACTCCAAACATGATAAACCCAGCTTGGGTAGGAAAGAAATGAGAGGATAATATTAAACCAGAAGATCAGCACCTTCGCCATTACACAGCCATGGTGGTTGTGTCATGTTTCCAGACTAGTCTATATTCCGTAGCGTATCCATGTCATCGCTGCAACTGCAAACCCTCCCTTGTTTACTTGCGGCAGATCTATGGAGTACCATCCACAGGGCACAAAACTGCTAACTGCAATGGGGTATTACTCGTCAAGGCTTATATGGACGAATCAAACACTTTGTCCGGTTTCGCCAACAAAGTCATTGGGGCACTTCCCGTTGTTGGGCTTGTAGCCAGAATTTTCAGCGACGAGGGAGGCGTTGGTGGTGATACAATCGATTTTGCCGAATTCAGACGACGGGTTGGAAAGAAGTGTTCCATTAATGATTCAAGAGCATTCTACGAATTTAAGGATCGACGAGGCCGGGTATTCCTATTATTTCAAATTTCTTAACTAATTAGTTATCCTGCTATTAATTCGATAAGCATCTTAAGTTACGGTTGGATTTGGATAGGATTGAATTGGACACTGTAGCTCCAATTTCAGACTTTTTCCGAGTGAAAATTTATTATGGAATTAATACTGATTTTAAGTTAATTTATGGATAGTCAGGGGATCCTCTTTACGTGCTGCTGTGCTGTTGGTTAGCTGCAGTGGGTGCCGGACTCCTCAAATCAGAGGAGATTTTGGAAGGAGTAGCAAGGCTTAGCATATCAAATGATATCGAATTTGAAGAGGAAAATTTTATTGCAATGATGAACGAAGCAAAAGAGGTTAGCCAGTTTATATCATAAAACTTGGTAATAATGGGTCCAGATTCTGCTACTGCGACTTGTTTGTTTGTACTCTAATGAGAATGTTTGATAATTTTCACCTGACAGAGGCGATCAAAATTGAATGCTCCACTCCCTACTATCCCGATGGAAATCAGGGCCGAGAAAGCTGTGGATGCTATTTATGTTTGTTGTTTCGGGAGGGATCCCATTGAAGAAGAGGATGAAAGGTTACTCTCCGTCATGCTCAATGCTGTCTTTCCCACAGTAGGACAAGCACAAATAGAGAATATTGTCAAAAAGAAGATTAAGAGGCTCGAGGAAGGAAGTGAAGAGATTAAATTTCCAGAGGCAAAGCCACTGCCTAAAGAAGCTGTGCAGCTGCAGATGAAGGACTTAGACTTTCTCAAACAAAGTAACGAGAATCAATAATGTTTTGTATTGTAAATTGGCAATGCTGTTATAATGTGATAGGATTATGCAGGGAAATTTTGTACCATTGACCTATTGTTGAACCATGGTAGGTAATCAACCTTCATATGATACATCACTTTTTCTCTATATATATTGGAATGAGTAAAACACGTTCCATCATAACAGTAAGAGGAAAGTTTTGAGCTACCCAACATCCAACATAAAACAATTATTTCCATGCATGAGCAAGCTTGGATGATGATAATAAGACAACACATTTTACATCATCCAATCTTAGATGTTAATCAAGCTAGATTTCTAGCAGAGAATCTCGGGGCAATTAGGTCTTATTTCAGTATAATGTGCCTGATATCTTACAGACTGACAATCAAGGAACACAAGTAAAGTGACTAGCTAACTGAATTATTACCACCATCAGAGAGATGATTTGGCTGGTCTCCTGTTCATAAACACAATGTGCACCCCCATTTTGAAAATCAAGCAGAAATCTAACCAACTAAAATTGAAGGAACAAGAAATAGGTTTGAAAACAATAATAGCAATTAGCCCGATCTACTCTTCTTGGTGAGTAAATACAGAGGAGCATGTAACAAAATGCAAAATTTAATAGTCATTCTAACTTACAAGAGTGCTCTTCTTTAGACAAAAGAGTAAAACAGGTTGCCACTCTATCATTCTTTGGGTTGGAAAGCTGAGAGATTCAAAGGCCCTGCTATAGTGGTGTAGCAAATCCTGTCATACAATGAAACCATGAAAACCATGAAATCCAACAAATTGATTGTCAAGTTACAAGACAGAGAACTACCACAAAAAAAAAGAAAAAAAAAGGACTCCAACCTATAGAACTTGTTACCAAAATAATGGATTCGTTCATTTATCCATAACATTCTATTACATGCATATCCAATCAAATAAACAATGAACCCTCATAAATGTAATCACAGTCGAAGAAACTGCATCTAGGAAAACATGGTAGAAGTTATATGTTCTAGCAGGATACTAAAAACACCATGAGTGAACATAGTGAGAAGCTGCACCAACATGTTTGAAATGACAATTAAAAATACAGTTTCACAAGCTATCTATCTTTTGCTAGGCAAATAAATGTCAAAACATGGGACTGGATGGAATTGAAGAAATAAACTACGCAGCAGAATCCACAGTGCTACATAATCAGCAAGTACACAGTATGAAGAAAGGGTTAGCACTGTATCGAGTTCCTCTCCTGTACAATGTAGGCATAAACATATAAACAAAGAGGGATACAAACAGTATCTCCACTAACCCAAGGCTAATTGAATTTGCCTTCCGCATCAAGGGGAAGTATATATGCACATATTGAAGTTGTTTGATTCCACCCCTAACAAGCCCAAGTTCATACTTGGGAAGGACTACATGAAAAAGGGAATCCTAAAAATACCTAGAGAATACTGATCACATTATGTTTTCCTAAATTGAAGAGCAAATGATTGGGGCCATTAGATAATCTAGAATTGCAGCTTACAATCAATAAATAGTATAGAAAAAAGCCTTACCTCCTAGCAAATATTTTATAAAATGCTACTTGAGAAAAATGATAATAACGCTATAAAAGTTGAAGGGACCTGGGTCAGTACCTTCAGAAAGGGAACCCCATTGGCTAACTTCTGAAGAAAGCAAGGATTTTAGCAAGGCAGAAGCAGTGACGGAGTGCAAAGGCATTAATGAATTCGCAGAGCCCAACACCCTGGGGAGCATATATTAATCCATTCACAGAGAACTAGTTAAATAACGGTAGACATTTCAGGATATGGCCATTACTAACAACCCAATAGACAGTAAAGGCGCATCTAAAACAAAGGTAAACCTGGAAGTGAAGAAGAGATTTTGGCGACTGGAGAGTCGAGGAGTAGCGGAAGGGAGCGTCGGTCCCAGTCCGCCGAGCTTGGAAGATCCAGAAGGGGAACAAACGGATCGAGGAGTAGAATTCACGAAGGCCTTGGCATAGGATGTGGATCGCTGAACTAATCCTCTCACGGAACCGGATGCCATTTTGTTTTTTCAATTCTCTGGTTAATATTTTCCTCTACTCAAAAATACCTCTGGGTTTTCCTTAAACCCTAACTTGCTGATTCAGGGCCCTGACCCTGAGGCGACACGTTGACCCCAGTACGGGTATGGAAGGGCCAAGGCGCCAAGCACAGCGCAACTGGGCTTTGATTCGGACCTCTAATCAAGTCCCGCGTGTGAAAAATGTCGTATTTGTTAAAATTAGTAGATCACGACAACAAAGAGTTTCATCTTGTAAGTTAAAATAAACCTCCCTATTCTATTACCAGAGAAGATTTATCTGACGTTTGACAAATGATAACTGGGATTTGATTAAGATGAATGGATGTTCCTTCACACAGTTAAAATAGTTTTCACGCATTGGAAAATTTCCATGATAAAGAATATTTAAATACACACATTTTTACCATAGAGGTTGAAAACCGAGTGAACTACAAATTAGTAACATACCAATACTAAAAACAATCATTCTGGAATTCACTTCCCTTTATATTCATACATGATATAAATCACGCACATTATGTCTAAATAAATATAAACAACCACGCGATCAGTCTCTTCATCCTTTCTGAATAAGATAAAGATAACCAGCTGTGCTAGCATTATATTTCTTTGGAGCAGCTCTCCAGCCACAATGATACATTCACACTTCATCGCGGAAAAACATAACTTCAAGATTCTTCTTACTAACTCTGCATCATGCAAACAAGACCATCTGGATAACAATATATTATCAATTTTGCCAGTTTCATAATACCAAGAAGACCAGATCTTCCCAGGTTCATTGATTTGTAAACAGAGATCAAAGGGACCACATCCAAAATCTCATTCCTCAACAACATTGACCAGTTCATACTCGACCAGTGAAAGGTTATTATCTTCCTTCACAGTGAAACTGGCAGGTTCAGACACTTCAACACGGCCCCATTTATCCACAGCAAGCCTCATCGACCCCTTGAACATATCAATTTTCGCATTCCGTAAAGTTACAGTAGCATCAGCTTGCATCATTTCAACTGCATAGCAGAAATGACAGAAGCAACATTAGACAAGCCACAAGAAAGCAAGTTCAAGGAAACGTAAACTTATACATGCAGAAGCTAGGCAAAGCAGGTGACGCTTTTGTTGAAAACATGAGCAAGTTTCTTAAAGAAAGACCAATCAAAGTACAATTCAATCAGCTTTCTACTTTCCACGAAAATAGCAAGAGGACAGAGGTGAAACAAAGATAATACATACTCCATACTGACTACCTAAGAAATGAGCAAAACATGGAAAAAGTTGAGTATCCCCAAATTTCTTGCTCTCATTTCAATAACCTGGTCAATGCTATCCTTTGTCCAAAAGTAGGTTGCTGGTGACCGGTATTTGAAAAATGTAAACATCATAATCAACTAGCTAGAGAAGTGTCAGTGTACTTCGTCATAAAAGATTTCTAGGAAATCATTGGAAGGAGAAAATGACTATGACAATGCAAGAGTAAGAGAGATGGATAAGCACATCAGACAGTCTGTGAAAGGAAGTACTCAACTCCTATTCCGACAAGGAGACCAATTCAAGTCCCGATCTAAAACCAAAACATGGATGAAGAAAGGAAAAACCTCAGAAAACAGCTCAGATGGACCTTCAAGTAGTCTCAGATGGATAAATACAAAGAAAGATCAGAAATTGGAGTGTCCAAAACCTAACTAACAGTTAACAGAAGTTATACCTTGCTCATTCCTTGCTGTAAAGACAATTGTTCCTGTTTCATCTCCAACCAAGCATTCAGCTATTCGCATTTGTCGCAGTGAGGGTCCATCTGGACGGCCCTTTTGCAATACCATCTTGGCGCTAACCACCTTAACAATCAGATTGTGTCCACTAGTACCAGGTCGTAGTTGATCAACCTTGATGAAAACAGGCTTCCTCATTGTTTTTGTTTCCGACATTTCAAGAAATTCTGCATGATGCGGAAATAAATCACTCAGTCATCTCAGAAACTGAAATGCACTTCTTCAGAAATCAAGCCTCGGCCCTTAAAATCTCAAAATATATACGGTTGAAACGCATGGTAATATAAAAATAAAAATACTAAAACAAAGCAGCATTTATTTGTTTCATAATATCCTCTAGACAACTTAATAATTTATGGCACGTTAAAGGAAATTCTCTTCTCAAGAAGGAAATATTTCTAACCACTGATACACCGAATGCAATTTATCAGTTTGAACATACTAAATAATCATATTACATTATAAATCGATTCGAAGTTTGGACTGAATATAAATCTCAAATGTTCGTTTTTAAACCATTTCCAAACTCAATGTATCCAAAATATCAAATTCATCAAATGAAGTTTTCATTCATTAACACGTATAATTATAAGAACAATAGAAAAATAAAAGGAAAAAAAAAACTAATAATGATAATAAACTAGAAGCGAGAACAAACAGAGAATTTCATCCGAACAAAGATATAAATTAAAACCCTAATCCGTAGATCGGAATGATTAATAAGATAGAAAGTCAAAACCATGGCAACAGATTCACCGGAAACAAAAACTGAGTGAGAAAAATACCTTAGAAAATTTGCAGATAGAGAAAGAAAAAAATGGAATAGAGCGACCGCGATCTGCTTCTTTCTCTTCTACAGTCCTGCTTAATACGTCCCAGAGAGAGACCGTGGAAATTGTCTTTAGAACAAATGTTCGCTCACCTGTCTGCCGTCGATCTTCCACTTTCTCTCATTGAATCTAGATCGTCCACGTTATCAGTCACTCAGAACCAAATATCGTACAGGAGACGAAAAAAATTATAAAAATTTTAATTTAAAAATAAAGAAGAAGGAAGAGAGACTAATATAAATTAGTATTTGTGTGTGCCTTTTTTCTTTTTCTAGATTATAAACCGAAATATTAACCACAAATTTTCAAAAAATTAATTAAATAAGATAATCAACTTTTAACAAATAAAAAAATTGAATTTATGTAAAAGGAAATTTGTTATAATATTATATAGTCTTGAGTTTTATAAAAGAGTGCAATAATGTCTTGATTCACGAGACACTTCAAGCCCGCCCTTACAACATGTATTTTCTTCTTAAAAAATTTCCTTCTTAATCTATATCAAATTTAACCATTAGATTAATACGTATAAAAGGATGCTTTTATAGAAGTAAAAAAGGGGGAAAAAATGGAACCTTAGAGAAAAAAGGTAGTTAATTTTGTTCTTATGGGAGTACTTTCATAAACAGTACTTTGATACTCCAATACAGCAGTAGCAGAATAAATGCTTAAATTCACCTTAGCATTACATTCTTTCTTAAGGGAACAAGAATGAAAAATGCCAATTTATTCAACAAAACACATACTTCCAAAAGGATGACCTGCACACAAGAAGCTCAGAAGGGCAGATTCATGATTTATCTGTACTGGCTTGCAAGTTCTCCATCCTTGACAATGTAATTTTGAGCAGGGAAATCCTCTCCTTTAAAGTACCTGTCCAGCATGTCCTTAACACCGGCAGCATATCGCAGCTGCATATAACAAAATTAAGTCTCAAATTTGCAGTCCTTTAGATAGACAACAGGAAACAAAGGCCTTATCTCATAGAAAGAACACTCAAATTGAAGACAGTAGGCAGTAGTGTACACAAGCCAAAACACTATCAAATTTGTGTCCAATACCAACAGAAAGTTGAGATCCTGAATGTGTTCATTTGTGGCATACAGATAGAAAGGGCCTATAAAAGAAATAAAACCTGAGCATCAATGGTAGTGCCAGAGATATGAGGTGTCATAGCCTGGTTTGGCATGTAACGCCAAGGATGGTCCTTCGGAGCTGGTTGAGGGTTCCATACATCTCCACTGTAACCTAAAAGTTGCAAATTTATCATGAAACAAATAGTTCAGCATCTGACCATTCAAAACACAAAACCTATCTGAAAGTTAAGTAGAGAATTTTGCATATTTCCCCTTTTACTTCATGTAAAAATCTGCTACTTCAAATCCCTGAAAACTAAGAGCCAATGGACACAGGTCTTCAAAATGCCACGAAATTTAAATGGGAAAACCTCAACTATTTTTTGGGGATTGTTAGATCCAAATGATACTTATCTCACCTGCAATATGTCCACTTGAACAAGCATCAACAACTGCTTGGGTATCCATGATTGCACCTCGAGCATTATTTACTATCAAAACTCCCTTCTTCAGTTTAGCAATCCTCTCTTTGTTGAACATCCCTCTGAACAAGAAGACAGATCCATGTTAATAAAGCTAAAAATTACATCACTGAACTATATATATATATATGTCCATAGATGATGTTAGATCTGCATAAGCACAATCAATCTGAGGTTAAGAAAAACGTTTTCTGAAATTGACCCTTATACCTTTATCACAAAAGAAAAACGACTGATAGAGGATTGAAGTTTACATGTAGGGCAACAGATAGATTCTCTAACCAAATACACATTCATAGAAATTCTGCACAAACAACTTTGTTTGACTAGCTTTCCCTAGACCAAAAAACAGGCCACTGAAAGTTAGAATGTCTAAATTATAGCCACTAACAGCCATGCATCTATTATATTAAATAGAAACTAGTTTCATGACATCAGTTTTGAGTACACCAATACTTTTCAACTATATTCAACACATGCTATCTCCATAAATTAGATGTCCTACGTCAATCTCTGTTTCTTAAGTTGAACTAAAAAAGATAAAGCAAGAAACTTTAAACTCTACAGAACAAAAGTTAGCTTTTTTTATAAATTAATTGTATATTTTGTCACATTTAAAGGACCATAGAGGAACAAAGATTCAATATTCTTGGAAGAGATCTCAGGCTTACTTTGTTTTCTCTGTAAGAGGTGTATTGACAACAATTATGTCACATTTGGGAAGCATCGCATCAAGATCTTCCTCAAATTTTGCTCCTGTCTGATTCTCCAACTCAGGGTCCATCTTAATGCGATCATGGTATAGTAGATTACAATTGAAAGGCTTCAGCCTCTGTAACAAGAGCCTGCCAATACGTCCTGCCCCAACAGTGCCAACAGTTTTTCCTTCAAGATCGTAAGCTCTGTAAGCAATACCTGCAACATTCCAATCACCGGAGATAACTTGATGGTACCCAGGCACAAAGTTCCTGACAAGAATGAGGATCCTCATAAGTTCATCTTCTGCAACAGAGACAACATTACTCCCAGTGACCTCAGCAACTGTTAACCCAGCTTCTGCTGCAGCTTTGAGATCAACATGATCAGAACCGATTCCAGCTGTAAGCAATAGCTGCAGATTTTTTGCCTTCTTGATCCTCTCACCCGTGACATAGGCAGGATGAAATGGTGTTGTTATCAACACATGAAGGTCAGGGATATGTTTTTCAAGTTCTGCAAATCAACAAATGTTATGCAACTTATAGAAACACTATCAGTACATCACTGACTTACAAATTTAAGGAATGAATCTGTTACAAATGCAGTGGCTTATAAACCAATGTTTTGTACCAAACAGAACAAGAATATAAAAAGTGGTCTACCGTAGCGCTATACTAACCACAATGGGGTCCTTCTTTATCTGCAGTTACTATGTACTCATGGCCTTGTGACTCCAACCAGCTACGAATTCCCAGTGCATTCTCTGTACAGCCAACAAAATTGGGATTCATCTCAGCATATTCATTTCCATTATAGAAGACACCAACGATCTTTTTGCTCCCAGCAGAAGCCTGCAGTTTGCAAAGATTTAAGAAAATTAGAAACGAACACACTGATTTTAAATTTCTCTTATAGCTGCTCCGTCACAGAGACTGGCTAGCTAGAATTACTCCATGAATAAACTCAAACTTTGTGTTAAA